>JZKD02S0694264.1:60805-75076 GCA_000966675.3 Picea glauca | reverse complement strand
GTTAGGGCATCAAACATTTCTTTTGGAGTCTTCTTTGAAGCCACTTGAGGAATCAAGTGATCTTTAATAGAATTTGCAATGATTCTCTTGGCTCTAACTGTGTGCTCTTGGTGTTTTGCTTTAGCTGCAGCATCGACAGGTTCTGGTACATCTTATTTAATGAATCTTTCTAGGTAATTCTCTTCTAGAATGAGTGCAATCCTATACTTATAGGAACAAAAGTTTTCCACAGCTTCTAGCTTGTCAACAAGCTTAGTGCTTACAGACATATTTACCTGGAGCTAGGAAAATGACCAAAAATTGAAAATGCTCAGAATTTAATTTTGAACTTACCAAGAGATGCGCTTGGCTGAGGCGAGTAGACTGGTGCAGTTAGATTTCATAAAATCCAAATCCCCCCCTTCAAACTTTACCAGCGAAATTCTAGATTGGTACTTCTAGTACTAGTTCTGGTTTCCTGGTTTTCTGGTACTTCTAGTTTTTTGGTTTTCTAGTACTAGTGAAAACTAGGGTTTCACTTTCCAGGAGTTCTATCCACTGAAAATGTGCACTGAAGGTGCCAAATATTTCCATAGGATAGGGTGCACTTTTCTAGATGATTTTTAAGATGAAATTCCTCTTAAATAAAAATCCCTAATTTTCTTGTATGACAAAAATGACGTTTTTCAATATCTTGTGAAAGATGCTCTCTCCAGCTTAGCTTTGATACCATGGTAAGGTTTAAGATATTATCAGGTTTCTTTTCAATTTACTATATAACCATATCATAGATAGGATCACTGAGAGAAACACAATCACAAGATACACTACATTTATCCTCGAAAACTCTCATCGGGGAGAAAACCAAGAAAAAACTTTTGCAAGATAGATAGCCAATATAATGCCAAGACAATAAACAAAACACTAGAGAATATCCTCTACTAAGAAATGTGCCTCTCTCTTCCTTCTTCTCCCAACTGTAGCTACCATACTTGTGCACTGAGTGAGTGGATAAGTGAGTGATCAAATGAGGCACTGGCTTCCTTTATTTATACAAACTAGAAAGTGTTGAAAAGGTGTATCTTCACTGAGCAGGGCCAACTTGTCTTCTTAGTGGTTATAACCACTTTAATTAGCCTAGGGGGCGACTTCTCAATTTTCATAATATATTTGGGGTTTGAACAATCCACAAAAGGGGATTTGATCAATTACAATGCCTGACATGATTAATCCACAAAAGGGGATTGATCTAATGAATAATAATTCCATAATAAATAGAATACTCTTTGTTGTTACAATATTTAAACAAGATGAGGATGATTATAGTGACAACGAATCATAAAATGTACTCTTTATGGCATTTGAAAATGATGAAGAAGATTATGAAGAATAAGGTGAAGTGGATCTTGAAGTAGAACTAATCAAGGCCTTAAGTGAGCTAAAAAGAGGAAGGAAGAAAAAAAAATCACTCAATGGAGAATTACTCAAGCTAAAGGAGGGTTCTCAAAATCCTAACTCTAAAGAAGATCAGTAGATGATTATGAATCTAAAAGTCCAAATAGAAGAATCCATAAGGATTGAAGAAACACTCAGAAATCAGTTAGAAGAAAAGGAGAAAATAAAGGAGAGATTGGAAGCATAAATAGTCTCACTAATGAAGGAGCTTTAGAAGAAATACATGCAACAGAACAACACCAAAATATTGGATAAAATCATCAGCATTCAAAGGCCATACCATGACAGATATGGACAAGGATACAAATAAATAGACACTGAGAATGGTTTGAGCTCCATAATGGAAGAAAAGGAAGCAAAACCAAGTTATGAAAAATTCATCAGAGGTCCCATAAAGAAGGAAGAATGCATGCCTTCAAGGGAGAAAAATATGGAAATGGAAAGAACTCAAGAATAATATTACAAAATAATGACACCGCCTAGAAGATCTAGAATTCAAAATCGGCAACTAGCTATGGAAAGAACTCAAGAGGAAGATTACAGAAGAACAACACCATTCAAAAGATATCCTACACTCAGGTACCAAACTATTTTTATTGGTTTATGTTATTCCTGTAACAATTTTGGGCACAAGACTATAAATTATAGAGATTATGGTAAGAAAAATAGTAACTATGAAGGTTTCTCTAGAATTAATCATCTCATAAAGCCTCATGAAGTGTATAACATAAACTATAACAATTTTGGCTCATTAGGTGATGAAGTAGAATGTTATAAATGGAAAACATTTGGACATATGGAAAAAAATTGTGGATTGATTGTGATCCAGGTGGGAATAGATGGCCACCCACCTATTCCACTGGCTCAAAACATGGGTTTCCACATTGGCAATTTTTCTACGTTTTTTTCGGTCTTAACCTTCTGGGGTCATTTTCAAGCCCTAAACAACTTTTTTGGGGTTTTCCACAGCCACACTGTAGGATTTATCTAGAGTGTGATGACAACATCTATAGTCCTCGGATATACCTTTCCAACAATTTATTGTGCACCCCAAAGAAAAATTGTATGAAAAAGTTGTGCCCTTGGTAAGTTGATGTATCAATGATTCAGATTATTTTCACAATGAAATGAAAGAAAATATATTACAATGAAGCACTCATGAAAAATTCCAAAAACAGAGAAACACAACAATACTTGATTTTTATTAGTGAAAAAAATGTAAAGAGATTGTAAAAATACAAAGTGTAAGACTCACTAGAATGGTTGAAGCTTTATCTTTGAGAAGAGATGTTACAGCTACGCTCATTCGCAAGAAAATGATTACAATGAGGCTCTGAAGTCCTTTTTATGTTAAATGAGAATGTCAAAACCCTAGACATCCAAAAACCTAACCCTAGGAGATGAAATTTCAAAATTCATGTGGGCCCTGTTATCCCCTATCCTAGGGATAACTAAGGAGATTATGTCTTGAGGCCCTCAGGTCCTAGACATGGAGTACCGAGAGCCATATTAACTTGAGCTTGGCCTTGGAGGGGTTATACATTGAGGGAGAGGTGTGGCAGTGTCCCTGTCACAACCTACTAACACTCTCGTCGTGGTCAAATGGTAGGTTAACGATTACCTAGTTCGAGAGGTCCATGATGTCATGAGGGAGGACTGAGACAATCTCTCACAAATATTCTAAGGGGTGTGCAGTAAGGCGAATTCCTTATTCCATAGAATCCCTTAGTCTCTCACAAGATTGATCGAGTGGAGTGTTGACTCCAAGGGTTGGAAAACCTTCCAAAACTAGTCAAAGGAAAGTGGCACCCTTGGAGCATGGAGGTGCGTCTTGAAGGGCACGTCACGTAATTAAAAACTTGAGTTAATAAATCTAGGTGGCCTAGAAAACATTGAAATGATTAGACCTTGTTGGATTAAATTAATTAATTAAACAATAATTAATTAATTGAAAATCCTAACAAGAGTTTAAGATTAATTCTAAGACTAAACCTAAGACTGAGTTTAATTAGGGGACTAAATAAAAATATTAAATAAATTAAAAGGATTGAGATAAATCAATTTATAGGAAAAAGTGAGAAAAACATCTAAAGATTAGATAAAATAATAAAAGGGATTTTTAAAATAGAAAGAAATAAAATATGAGAGAATGAGTGTACACTTAGAATAGTATCTAGAGTCAAGCTACCACTAGTCTAACTAGAAGAAGACTCCTGACCCAACTCTAACTAAGATCTACTTAGGAGACACTCATTAAATAAGAATTTGGGGGGAAAGGGGACAATTAAGAGTGAAAATAGGAACACATTGAGGAAAGTGAGGGAAATTGGTTTTTAAATAAAATAAAAAATGGTAATTACTTATGCACTTGAGAAGAGTGTGACAAGTGTGTGGGTGAATATTAATAATTAATTTGATATAAAAATTTAATTATTTGTGCATGAGGACATGTGTCAGTGAGGAAATTTCTATAAAACAAATGGTGAAGAAGGAAAAGAGAGATCACTTATTCTTGGTAAGGTTATGCTGCCAAAATTGTTTTGACTATGCTTTACTTATGAGAGTTGGGATACCAAGATTGCAGAGAGAGTGTAATCTCTACCTTGCGAGGCAAGCCTTGGAGCTATTGTTTGTTGGTTTCTTGTATGTGGCCCCTTTGCAGCTCGGGGGAAGAAGAGTACCCCTAGCGTTGGCTGGGAGATGTCAATGAAGTCTTGGAATTAGAAAGAAGATGTAAGGAGATTGTGCGCAAGTTTGGAAGCTAAATTTCAACTCAATATTATCAATATTTTGGTTAGAATATTTTATGTTAATGTTCATGGAACCATCCAATTAAATTTTATTGACTCTTATAATGTTTTTTTTTCGATATTACTTAGTGTTATGATACAAGACATATGTATCAGATGAGTGATTGTTAAATGACATTTTATTATGTAAATACGTATGTATAATAAATTTTATTATTGATGAAATGGATTGTATCTAATAGGTCCAAGCCATAGAGTATACTCTTGTATGTAGGAAATTATCATAGTGATATATTTCCTTCAAGTAACATTAACATTATTGTAGGAAAAGTAGAATTGCGACAAAAATACATTGTCTACTCTATAAATGGCATTGTTGATATATTTACCGATTTTATTGTTGATTAAATGGATTGTATGTAATAGGTCCAAGCCATAGAGTATACTCTTGTATGCAGGAAATTATCACAATGATATATTTCCTTCAAGTAACATTAACATTATTGTAGGAAAAGTAGAATTRTRACAAAAATRCATTGTCTACTCTATAAATCGGTTCCATCAGGAGCCCKATGAGTCCTCCGGCTCGATGACTTGAACAATCCTAGACTAGGAGGTTGTGCTAGCTCTGAAGGAGAGAAAGTAGAGAGGGGGATGTTGGYGTCACGTGGTATCRGAGMTAAATTTCTCTCARTCGGAGAGAAGGAGGTACARAGATAGTCGGATACCACCAYGTGGTATGAGAGCTTGATTTCGTCTGCAGAGTGTGGACRAAGGGAGACAGAATGTGATGCTCTGTTGGAKTTGTTGCAAGGTGTGCAAYAGATGGTAAGAAACTAGGTGGGTTGTAGKCAAATAAATATTSMCATTGAAGGTCACGAGCAGGTCYRAGGAGAAGTACAGCCACAGAAGAGAAAKGTAGATATSGACAAGGAGCTCAGTGAAATCTAAGCAYAGATGGAGAAGCTTRCATTCAATATGTAGCARGAKTCAAAGGTACACTGGAGGTATGAATGACCTTTGAAGAGAACAGACAGATGGYMTGTTCAKAGGTTKTTGKCCARGAGGCAACAACAAATGTTAAAGAGGTGGCCRARGCATACTGAAAACATCRGTCATAAGGGGAAGAGATCTGGCAAGGAKATTAYAGGTTTCCARGTGGGAAATRAGAGTGGATCTGTGGATATCATAAACTTCCTAGTGGGCAGAGGAGACATCCCAGATTKCCTRGTGGGMAAGGGAKAAGAGATGATCTYAGCTGAGAGTTCATTGACAKATGAAGAGGAGGYAGGAGAGAGACTTCACTCAGATGGAGATTCATGCGAAATTGTGAGTCGTGTGAATGAAGATGATGAGAAGTTACAAAAWWMTKTCATAGAGAAGGAGGATCATAKGAATGTTTAGAYCATTGGAGTATATGAGATAYTCCTAYCAAGAGGCCGAGGAGAGGCTAGCACAAATKTTGCAGATGTGACAGGAAGACAACCAACRGAGACTGTCATGGAAGAAAAGGAAYAGATATTGATGTMTGTCCCAAYGGGAGAATGCCCAGTTGAGTTATTCACTCAGTGGGAATTAGAGTTAAAGRMACTGGAGGATTGGTTGGGKACTCCAGAACACAAAGGTGACTWCCATGAGATAGCCATGCYRGGSAAGATACACCAACACGAGTTGCAGTTGGTGAGAGCTGGAACTGAACCAGTTGAAGAACCAAGAGAGGTAATAGYTGAGAAGAAGCCTAGTGACAAGAGATTTGYAGGAAGGATGAAGGTTGCAGTAGAGTGGAAATCTAAGGCCACAAAGGAAGAAKATGTCTTGGGAAGTCAGTGTGATTTTCCCATTGACAAGGAGGGAATGYAGYGAGCTAGTATGCAAYAGAAKAACCRGTCGAGGGAGCAGTTGGACAAGGTGATCGAGGAGATAAGGAAGCTRATGTTGGAGTCGAYAGAAGAGTCRGTCAGCATGAGGAAKTTGGACGACARAATACCTACATGAGMAGCRGGGAAYATGTAGGAGTAGAAGAAGCAGAGAAGAGGAGTCGAGAGAYAGCTCYAAGAGAAATTTTGGGATTCAGGTGGATTTCAACCACGTTGGAAATCTCATGAGCAGGAGCTCATGATTTTTTCCATTGTAGAGTATGATGTAGGAGAATCACTCCACCTCAGAACRTGCTAACTAGATTTCACGCATGGTGCACATTCAAGGAAGGAGAGGCATYGTCCTCTCATTTTTTCCTCGAGAATCCAAGACGYGATCCAAGMATTTATTGAATACAAGATGGAAGGAGAAAAATCGTKCTTTCTCACAAGMTRGAGMTAAGGTYGACATTAATAGGCTAACGGTAAAATGGATMTRCATTCAATTTGGAGCAGATATCCATCATTGTAATTTTCCCTTTCGAGAGCCATTAGGGCTGGTGATTTGACACCATTTGTTAGCTTGYGAGGGAAGCTCATAGAGGCCCTCTTGTATAAACCTTTGTATTGTAAGAAAAGTAGAGGTTAGGTGGCGKATTGTTAGACAAGYCRRGTTGTAAGGAGAGATAYAGAGAGMTRAGACTCAGTTGTAGMTCAGAMTCCACCATTKTAAATTAACATTCCACCATTAATAGAAAATGACATTTTTTCCTRTTTWACATTTYGGTTCAATGGATGTTGTGTTATGAATGTCATTTCCATGCTTKTGAATTGTAGAYGAATGTTAGAAATCATCTRCAGGGATAGAKATACAATTTTCTATMTGCGAGTGTGTTAAGTTAAGTTTGGTTCTTAGGCTAAGTGCAAGGAGTGCGCRACAGAGAGAGGAAACTCTATGAGCCAACACAAGGGGTGTGTGTYTGAACTTAGTGGAGTCAGAAGAGAAGCTACCAGGAGGGCACACCAGATTAATTTACAAACTCAGGGAGAAATTTCAAGGTGGTTAAGTACCTTGGAAGGATAGACTGTGTAGGGAGAAGCACATTTCAGAGTTACTGAACACTCTGAAACACTCTTCCAGGAGGGCATCGAGCTAGTGTGAGCATGCATAGAAACAACACGATTGAAGGTGTTAGGGAATCCCATAATTGTTGAACATTCTAGTGAAGGAAGGATTTACGAGAAATGTGTCCACAAAGGAAAGGACATGCCTTAAACCTTTCCATAAGGTTAAGGGAGAAGTCGAGTGCAAGGAGTATGCCTAAGGTGTTGAGAGTTCACCTGATAAGCTCAAGAGGAAGGGCGATATGTTGCCAGGAGAGCATGAGAAACTTGCAAAGGAACTTGGAACCATGAAGGTTTTCAGGCCAAGCAAAGTCACAGAAGGAAGCCTGTACAAAACTCTGCAAGGAGTGAAGAAGGTATTTCGAGGACAACCTAAGTCTCGAAAGAGAAATTGCGCTAAGTGTGCAAAGGAGTCAAGGAATTTCCAAAGTCCCTAAGATGGAGAAGTCACCCATCATCGAGGAAGATATGGGTGGAAGAAGATCGAGAAGTTCGGAAGAAGGAACTTCAGAAGGTTTGTGAAAGTGAATAAGGATCTTCGTGAAGTCATGAAGAGTGATCTCAAATCCAGATCGTTGGATTTGGAGGGACACGTGGAAAAGGATCAGGGCATAAAAAATTCACGATCAAAAGAAGTAGAGTCAAGAGGAGACAAGACTCATGAATTTCGAACTCACGATTCGATCACAATCGTTGATCACGAGAAGAGTGTGGACCGTATATCTGGTCCAGAAGCATTCATCGATTTGAAAATCGGGAAGGAGGAGTAAGTCACTCATGAAAGTCTCGAAGTGCGGGGTTGTGAAAGGATTTGGCCCACATTCATAGTCCGAGGTCACATCAAAAAAAGTCTAGCCTTGAGAGCTAGCAGTATTGGCACAATAGTTTAAAGTGCTAAGGAGAGGGTCCGCGGGTGCCACATCACGGGTATCGAGAAAGTATAAATGGCCTGTGTCAAGTCAAATCAGTTCCATCAGGATCCCGACAAGTCCTCTGAATTGATGACTTGAACGATCCTAGACCGGGAGGTCATGCCAGCCCCAAGGGAGATAAAGGAGAGAGGGGGGAGGTTAGCATCATTTGTCTTTCATTAGAGATGTGAAAAGGATAAAAAGAAAGATGATTATGAAGAGAAAGTGTTGGAAAATTGGTTGCCATTGATGTCAAATCTAGAAGAATTCTAGAAGATTCTAGAATTAATGGGTGCATTTGAAGAAATATCCAAATTGGTCCCCTTATGGCGTATCTTTAACCATGGACCTCACATGAAGACACTTTGAAGAAGTCTACAAGAAGCCCCGGAGACATGGTCATGAATTTGTATGAATAAAAAGGGTATGAAGGACATCATAATTACATACAAAACTCGCATAGATGGATAGTCCTCATCATGTCATTTCCAACTGTATGTGGTATGCCACATGGTTCCTCATGGTTGATAAGTTATGCCCTCAAAAAGATGAAGCCCCAAAATATGGTTAAGAATCCCTTAAATGGATGCAACAAGAAGTTATAAGTCAACCCCAAAATTAGTTCAAGAAGAAAATTTGTTGCAAACAAAAAGTGACAGGTTGGCCCTAAAGAAAGTAAAGGAGCTACTTGAAACAACGTAAATAGCATCAAGAAGTATATCATTTGATCATCCATCCAAGAAAGTATGTGATCTCTTAAGTGAATATGAGGTAGCAAAGGTGTGTGAAAGAGAAATCTCTAAGTCGTAGATGGGAGAAGGGTTTCTGAAAAACTCTAATTGAGCAGACCCCCATGGCTAAAGTGCAGGGTGTCCCACGAGGCTCCTTTGGTTGTCTTGGTAGCTTCATGTGAGGCACTGTGAGTTTCCAAGTTTTGTCTAGTGAGGATGAAGTAAATTTTAATGAAGATGTTATCCTTTTGTTGAAGAATTTGAGGAAGGTTTGCAGGTCTGTGATCATATGCATCATATTGTTACATGATTAAAGGTATGTCATTATATATGTTTTGATGGTTATATATTGATGATTGAGGAATATATTGGATGGTTTGGCACATGCTTAAGGGATTCTCTTGGCACATGGATTGAGGTGTATCTTGGATAGTTTGGGAATATGATTTGAGGTATAATTCTGGTACATGGTTTATGGTTTAGCATGGATGATATGGCACTTGCTTGAGGCATATTTTTGGCATATGGTTTGAGTAATATTTTGGTTATGTTGGGCACATGGTTGAGATATAGTTTTGGTTATCTTGGCATATTATTTATGTGAGTGGATATGGTTTTATTAATGATGACTTCAATGATGATATATCAGTATCGGTAACAAAGATACTGATAGAGAAAGTGACAATGATAGTGATAGTGACAGTGACAAGTTGAGTCTCCATTTATATTTTAGGGAGTAAGGAAGAGACAAGGAAAGGGGGTCATAGCCTCCTTCCATTTGGAGCCAGAGAATATAGGGAGTTTGATATTCCTTCAAGTTGGAGCCTATAAATTAGGGAGTTGGAGACTCCTTCCAGTTGAAGTTGGAAAATCTAGGGAGTTGGAGCTTCCTTTAGGTTGGATCCTGTATAAAGGGGGCTGGAGCCTCCTTCTAGTTGGTGCTAGAAAATTTTGGAATTTGGTGCTTACTATGAATGTAATATCCTGAAATATAAGAAAGTATTATGTGGTTTTCTCCCATTTGGGTTTCCATATAAAAATATCTTGTGCATTGTTTATGATGTGATTCATTATTGAATGGTATTGTTTATTGTTATATGTCAATGAAATGTTAAATGAAATCATAAGTGATAAATTGTTGATGAATTTGTGTTTACGTATTCTGGTTAAAAGTGGTAAATATTGCATAATATTGATTCACCCCCTTCTCAATATTCCAACAATTAGTATCAGAGCAGGTCCTTAAGAAAATAATTTAATCATTTGAAGGTAGATCATGGAATGTACTAAGAATAGAATGTCTTCTAGAGTAGAAGGATGAAAACTTTTGTGAAAGCACATGGATTTGATGTCTGGCAAGTAATAGAAAATAGATACAAATCACTTTCCACTCCCCCAATAGATAAGTATGGAAAGAAACTTGATGAAAATAAGTCAAAGGATAAAAATGTTAGTATGAGTGGGTTGATTGATTCAATACATGTTAAGGTTATTCATTTTGACTATGCAAAGGATATTTGGGACAAACTTAAAAATATTTATGAAGGATATGCCAAAGTCAAGGTTGCCAAGCTTCAAACTTATAGAGGTCAATTTGAATAGCTGAAAATGAAGGAAGATGAAGATATTGAAACTTTTTTTCTACGAGTTGAGGAAATAGTGAATGTTATTAAAGGATTGGGCGAAGAAATAAAAGAATCAGTCATTGTTCAAAAGGTACTAAGGTCTCTTGAAATGATATTTGACCCTAATATTTCAACCCTAGAAGAAAGTGTAGATCTTGCTATGTTGAACATGGACGAGTTACATAGGATTCTTACACTTATGAAATGAGAAAAGAGTAGGATAACCCATCTAGGAAGGAAGAAAGTTTCAAGGAATCAAAGAAGACAAAGAATAATAATCAAAAGTCAAAGGAAAACTACAACTGCAACAATGAATCAGATAAAGACGAAGAAATAGCTAACTTTGTAAGGAAGTTGAAGAGAGGAACTGGAAAGTACAAAGGTAAGATTCACTTAATGTGCTTTAATTGTGGTAGAGTTGGTCATTTTTCTACTAAATGTACTTATGATAAGAATATATATAGTGATGGAGAAGAATCACCCAAGAAAGAAAAGAAATATCATAAAGGAGACAAGAAAAGAAATAAAAGGAAAATTTTCAAGAAAAGCCTCTACTCAAGAGAGGACAACTCCTCATCAGATGTGTGAAGGCTTAAGATATTATTAGGTTTCTTTTCAATTTATTAGATAACCATAGCGTAGATAGGATCACTGAGAGAAACAAAATCACAAGATACACATCATTTATCTTGGGAAACCCTCATGGGGGAGAAAACCCACCAAAAACTTCCTTAATATAGATAGTCAATACAATGCCAAGATAATAAAACAAACACTAGAGAATATCCTCTACTGAGCAATGCACCTCTCTCTTCCTTCTTCTCCCAACTGCAGCTACCAGAATTGCGCATTGAATGAGAGAATGAGTGAGTGATCAAATGAGGCACTGGCTTCCTTTATGTATACAAACTAGCAGGTGTTGAAAATGTGTCTCTTCACTGGGTAGGGCCTACTTGTATTCCTAGTGGTTAAAACCATGTTAATTAGCCTGGGGGTTGACTTCTTAATTTGCATAATATATTTAGGGTTTGAACAATCCACAAAATGGGATTTGGTCAATTACAATGCTCGGCATGATCAATCCACAAAATGGGATTGATCTAATGAATAATCACTCGATAATAATAGAATACTCTTTGCAGTTATAATGTTTCAACACTCCCCCTTAACAACAAGGGTATTCTACAACATCATCAAGAGAGAGAGAGAACAACAACATCAACAACATCTGGAACACTGACTGGTATATCTATAAATCATCGTAAGTTTTTCTCATCATCAATATCATTATCCACAACAGGGATTTGGAATGGCATCATCGTCATATGCATCAACATGGATTAGTATAACATTAATACATCATCATCAATAACATCACAAGACTGATACAACATCAACAACAGAAATATCACATCACAAAGGATGGACCATAATCAACAACAAAATCATCATAGCATGAAGTCTGGAGCATCATCAACAACAACAACATCACAACATGAAGGTTGGAGCATCATCAACAACAAAAACATCACAACACGAAGGTTGGATCATCATCAACATCATCACTAGGTTGGAAATATTCAGCACGAAGCTGGCATCTGAACAACATCAGCGTGAAGATGGAAATATTTAGCACAAATTTGGCATCTCAACAACATCAGTACGAAGATGGAAATCTTCAGCACAAGGCTGGCATCACAACAACATCAGCACGAAACTGGAAATCTTCAGCACAAGGTTGGCATCACAACAACATCAGCACGAAGCTAGAAATATTCAACACTAGGCTGGAATCAACACTACTCCCCCTTTCAAGGGATTTCCTTTCGGACTACACCAAGCTTATCTCGAAAGTGCTCAAACTTTACACAAGATAGAGGCTTGGTCAATACATCAACAACATGTTCATTCAAGCTAACATACTGGAGATGTATGGCTCCTCTCTGCACCATATCATGGATGTAATGATATAGGATCTCTATGTGTTTTGAATTGTCATGGAACACATGGTTCTCTGTCATATTTATGCAACTATGGTTTTTACATAGGATCATGGTTGCTTCCATCTCTATATCAAATAGACCTGTCAACAAATTTCGAAACTATATGGCTTCACAACTGGTGGAGCATGCAACAATGTATTATGCTTCTATCGTGCTGAGAGAAATTCTTGATTGCTTCCTACTCTGCCATGAGATCATGGCTGACCCCGAACTCAAAAAACATCCTGAAGTACTCTTTCTGTCAGAGACACTTCCAACCCAATATGAATCAGTATAACCACTCAGTCTAAAGTCATGATCTCCAATATAGTTGAGACCACAATCTAATGTACCCTTAAGGTACTTCATCACATGTTTTGCAGCAACCAGGTGAACACGTATGGGCTCTACCACAAATTGACTCAAGGTGTTCACAAAAAAACATATATATGGCCCGGTGTTTGTCAAATACATAAATGATCCAATGATTTGGCTATACAATGTAGCATTAATCAATTCCGACGAAGTGTGAACCAGAAGCTTCAACTTTGTTTCCATGGGTGTATTCATGTATTTTCACTCCAACATATCAAATCTCTTCAGTATTTCAACTACATACTTCCCTTGGTTAAGGAATATCATCTTTGGGCTTTGCCAGACCTCAAGACCTAAGAAATAGTTCATTAGGCCAAGGCCTTTCATCTCAAATTCTGCAATGAGCTTCTTCTTACAATTAGTGATGAGATTTTATTCTCCAGTTAAGAATAAGTCATCCACATACAACAACAATATAACAGGATCATCATTCATGACCTTGAAGTAAATGATAGAATCATCTTACTCTTGGTAAAACCCAATCTTGTCAGGAAACTGTCAATCCTTCCATACCAAGCTCTAGGAGATTACTTCAATCAGTACAGATCCTTCTTTAACTTGCATACATGAGTCTTCATATCTTCAACTTCAAACCCTTGAGTTTGTTTTATATACACTTCTTATTCAATGACACCATTCAAGAAAGTTTTTTTCACGTCCATCTAATGTAACTTCCAGTTCATCTTACCTACAAGAGATATGATGGTTATGATTGAAGTGTATATGGCTACAGGAGAAAATGTTTTTTCATAGTCAATGCATTCCTTTTGAGAAAAACCACGAGAAACAAACCTTCTTTTATATTTATCAATACTTCCATCAACAACATGTTTTATTTTGAAAATCTATTTGGAAAACACCACATCCATGTTCTTTGGTCTGGGAACTATTCCCCATACATCATTGTTTATAATGGATTGGTATTCTTTTGTCATGACATATGCCCATTCTTTCTTCTGAATAGCCTCTTAAAATCATGTAGTCTTCTTCTCTAAGAGATCACACATCAAATCCATATAACTTGAGAATTGCTTGGGTTTCTTCACTTGTCTCATGGATTCTTTGGAGGCACCATACTTCTCTCCATATTCAATAGGTTCCCTTGCCCAGGTTGGATTTCTCTTGTGGGAGATCATCATCTGGGGAGGTTCTTGAGATTCTATTATGTCATGATATTCTAGAATCTTCTCATTAGGGGAAGTTATGACTTCCCTAATTAGTTCTACAACTCTAGGAGCCATAGGTTCTTGTTCATATACTTATTCAAGTTGGCATATTCTTGATTTATTGATTGATTCATACTCATCAAAGGTTACATCCATGTTGATCTCAATATGATGGTAACCTGGTATATAAACTTTGAAGGCCTTGGAGACCTCACAGTATCCAAAAAATATTCCCTTCTTTCATGAAGGGTCCAGCTTGGTTCTCTTATCTTTCGGAATGTGTACAAATACTAGACAACCAAATATTTTGAGATGG
>JZKD02S0694264.1:0-15774 GCA_000966675.3 Picea glauca | reverse complement strand
AGAAAAATGACCAACTCTACCACAATTAAAGCACATTAAGTGAATCTTACCTTTGTACTTTCCAGTTCCTCTCTTCAACTTCCTTACAAAGTTAGCTATTTCTTCGTCTTTATCTGATTCATTGTTGCAGTTGTAGTTTTCCTTTGACTTTTGATTATTATTCTTTGTCTTCTTTGATTCCTTGAAACTTTCTTCCTTCCTAGATGGGTTATCCTACTCTTTTCTCATTTCATAAGTGTAAGAATCCTATGTAACTCGTCCATGTTCAACATAGCAAGATCTACACTTTCTTCTAGGGTTGAAATATTAGGGTCAAATATCATTTCAAGAGACCTTAGTACCTTTTGAACAATGACTGATTCTTTTATTTCTTCGCCCAATCCTTTAATAACATTCACTATTTCCTCAACTCGTAGAAAAAAAGTTTCAATATCTTCATCTTCCTTCATTTTCAGCTATTCAAATTGACCTCTATAAGTTTGAAGCTTGGCAACCTTGACTTTGGCATATCCTTCATAAATATTTTTAAGTTTGTCCCAAATATCCTTTGCATAGTCAAAATGAATAACCTTAACATGTATTGAATCAATCAACCCACTCATACTAACATTTTTATCCTTTGACTTATTTTCATCAAGTTTCTTTCCATACTTATCTATTGGGGGAGTGGAAAGTGATTTGTATCTATTTTCTATTACTTGCCAGACATCAAATCCATGTGCTTTCACAAAAGTTTTCATCCTTCTACTCTAGAAGACATTCTATTCTTAGTACATTCCATGATCTACCTTCAAATGATTAAATTATTTTCTTAAGGACCTGCTCTGATACTAATTGTTGGAATATTGAGAAGGGGGTGAATCAATATTATGCAATATTTACCACTTTTAACCAGAATACGTAAACACAAATTCATCAACAATTTATCACTTATGATTTCATTTAACATTTCATTGACATATAACAATAAACAATACCATTCAATAATGAATCACATCATAAACAATGCACAAGATATTTTTATATGGAAACCCAAATGGGAGAAAACCACATAATACTTTCTTATATTTCAGGATATTACATTCATAGTAAGCACCAAATTCCAAAATTTTCTAGCACCAACTAGAAGGAGGCTCCAGCCCCCTTTATACAGGATCCAACCTAAAGGAAGCTCCAACTCCCTAGATTTTCCAACTTCAACTGGAAGGAGTCTCCAACTCCCTAATTTATAGGCTCCAACTTGAAGGAATATCAAACTCCCTATATTCTCTGGCTCCAAATGGAAGGAGGCTATGACCCCCTTTCCTTGTCTCTTCCTTACTCCCTAAAATATAAATGGAGACTCAACTTGTCACTGTCACTATCACTATCATTGTCACTTTCTCTATCAGTATCTTTGTTACCGATACTGATATATCATCATTGAAGTCATCATTAATAAAACCATATCCACTCACATAAATAATATGCCAAGATAACCAAAACTATATCTCAACCATGTGCCCAACATAACCAAAATATTACTCAAACCATATGCCAAAAATATGCCTCAAGCAAGTGCCATATCATCCATGCTAAACCATAAACCATGTACCAGAATTATACCTCAAATCATATTCCCAAACTATCCAAGATACACCTCAATCCATGTGCCAAGAGAATCCCTTAAGCATGTGCCAAACCATCCAATATATTCCTCAATCATCAATATATAACCATCAAAACATATATAATGACATACCTTTAATCATGTAACAATATGATGCATATGATCACAGACCTGCAAACCTTCCTCAAATTCTTCAACAAAAGGATAACATCTTCATTAAAATTTACTTCATCCTCACTAGACAAAACTTGGAAACTCACAGTGCCTCACATGAAGCTACCAAGACAACCAAAGGAGCCTCGTGGGACACCCTGCACTTTAGCCATGGGGGTCTGCTCAATTAGAGTTTTTCAGAAACCCTTCTCCCATCTACGACTTAGAGATTTCTCTTTCACACACCTTTGCTACCTCATATTCACTTAAGAGATCACATACTTTCTTGGATGGATGATCAAATGATATACTTCTTGATGCTATTTACGTTGTTTCAAGTAGCTCCTTTACTTTCTTTAGGGCCAACCTGTCACTTTTTGTTTGCAACAAATTTTCTTCTTGAACTAATTTTGGGGTTGACTTATAACTTCTTGTTGCATCCATTTAAGGGATTCTTAACCATATTTTGGGGCTTCATCTTTTTGAGGGCATAACTTATCAACCATGAGGAACCATGTGGCATACCACATACAGTTGGAAATGACATGATGAGGACTATCCATCTATGCGAGTTTTGTATGTAATTATGATGTCCTTCATACCCTTTTTATTCATACAAATTCATGACCATGTCTCCGGGGCTTCTTGTAGACTTCTTCAAAGTGTCTTCATGTGAGGTCCATGGTTAAAGATACGCCATAAGGGGACCAATTTGGATATTTCTTCAAATGCACCCATTAATTCTAGAATCTTCTAGAATTCTTCTAGATTTGACATCAATGGCAACCAATTTTCCAACACTTTCTCTTCATAATCATCTTTCTTTTTATCCTTTTCACATCTCTAATGAAAGACAAATGATGCTAACCTCCCCCCTCTCTCCTTTATCTCCCTTGGGGCTGGCATGACCTCCCGGTCTAGGATCGTTCAAGTCATCAATTCAGAGGACTTGTCGGGATCCTGATGGAACTGATTTGACTTGACACAGGCCATTTATACTTTCTCGATACCCGTGATGTGGCACCCGCGGACCCTCTCCTTAGCACTTTAAACTATTGTGCCAATACTGCTAGCTCTCAAGGCTAGACTTTTTTTGATGTGACCTCGGACTATGAATGTGGGCCAAATCCTTTCACAACCCCGCACTTCGAGACTTTCATGAGTGACTTACTCCTCCTTCCCGATTTTCAAATCGATGAATGCTTCTGGACCAGATATACGGTCCACACTCTTCTCGTGATCAACGATTGTGATCGAATCGTGAGTTCGAAATTCATGAGTCTTGTCTCCTCTTGACTCTACTTCTTTTGATCGTGAATTTTTTATGCCCTGATCCTTTTCCACGTGTCCCTCCAAATCCAACGATCTGGATTTGAGATCACTCTTCATGACTTCACGAAGATCCTTATTCACTTTCACAAACCTTCTGAAGTTCCTTCTTCCGAACTTCTCGATCTTCTTCCACCCATATCTTCCTCGATGATGGGTGACTTCTCCATCTTAGGGACTTTGGAAATTCCTTGACTCCTTTGCACACTTAGCGCAATTTCTCTTTCGAGACTTAGGTTGTCCTCGAAATACCTTCTTCACTCCTTGCAGAGTTTTGTACAGGCTTCCTTCTGTGACTTTGCTTGGCCTGAAAACCTTCATGGTTCCAAGTTCCTTTGCAAGTTTCTCATGCTCTCCTGGCAACATATCGCCCTTCCTCTTGAGCTTATCAGGTGAACTCTCAACACCTTAGGCATACTCCTTGCACTCGACTTCTCCCTTAACCTTATGGAAAGGTTTAAGGCATGTCCTTTCCTTTGTGGACACATTTCTCGTAAATCCTTCCTTCACTAGAATGTTCAACAATTATGGGATTCCCTAACACCTTCAATCGTGTTGTTTCTATGCATGCTCACACTAGCTCGATGCCCTCCTGGAAGAGTGTTTCAGAGTGTTCAGTAACTCTGAAATGTGCTTCTCCCTACACAGTCTATCCTTCCAAGGTACTTAACCACCTTGAAATTTCTCCCTGAGTTTGTAAATTAATCTGGTGTGCCCTCCTGGTAGCTTCTCTTCTGACTCCACTAAGTTCAAACACACACCCCTTGTGTTGGCTCATAGAGTTTCCTCTCTCTGTTGCGCACTCCTTGCACTTAGCCTAAGAACCAAACTTAACTTAACACACTCGCAGATAGAAAATTGTATATCTATCCCTGCAGATGATTTCTAACATTCATCTACAATTCACAAGCATGGAAATGACATTCATAACACAACATCCATTGAACCGAAATGTAAAATAGGAAAAAATGTCATTTTCTATTAATGGTGGAATGTTAATTTAAAATGGTGGATTCTGAGCTACAACTGAGTCTTAGCTCTCTGTATCTCTCCTTACAACTCGGCTTGTCTAACAATCCGCCACCTAACCTCTACTTTTCTTACAATACAAAGGTTTATACAAGAGGGCCTCTATGAGCTTCCCTCACAAGCTAACAAATGGTGTCAAATCACCAGCCCTAATGGCTCTCGAAAGGGAAAATTACAATGATGGATATCTGCTCCAAATTGAATGCATATCCATTTTACCGTTAGCCTATTAATGTCGACCTTATCTCCATCTTGTGAGAAAGCACGATTTTTCTCCTTCCATCTTGTATTCAATAAATGCTTGGATCACGTCTTGGATTCTCGAGGAAAAAATGAGAGGACGATGCCTCTCCTTCCTTGAATGTGCACCATGCGTGAAATCTAGTTAGCACGTTCTGAGGTGGAGTGATTCTCCTACATCATACTCTACAATGGAAAAAATCATGAGCTCCTGCTCATGAGATTTCCAACGTGGTTGAAATCCACCTGAATCCCAAAATTTCTCTTGGAGCTGTCTCTCGACTCCTCTTCTCTGCTTCTTCTACTCCTACATGTTCCCTGCTTCTCATGTAGGTATTCTGTCGTCCAAATTCCTCATGCTGACTGACTCTTCTGTCGACTCCAACATCAGCTTCCTTATCTCCTCGATCACCTTGTCCAACTGCTCCCTCGACCGGTTCTTCTGTTGCATACTAGCTCACTGCATTCCCTCCTTGTCAATGGGAAAATCACACTGACTTCCCAAGACATCTTCTTCCTTTGTGGCCTTAGATTTCCACTCTACTGCAACCTTCATCCTTCCTGCAAATCTCTTGTCACTAGGCTTCTTCTCAACTATTACCTCTCTTGGTTCTTCAACTGGTTCAGTTCCAGCTCTCACCAACTGCAACTCGTGTTGGTGTATCTTCCCCAGCATGGCTATCTCATGGTAGTCACCTTTGTGTTCTGGAGTACCCAACCAATCCTCCAGTTCCTTTAACTCTAATTCCCACTGAGTGAATAACTCAACTGGGCATTCTCCCGTTGGGACATACATCAATATCTATTCCTTTTCTTCCATGACAGTCTCTGTTGGTTGTCTTCCTGTCACATCTGCAACATTTGTGCTAGCCTCTCCTCGGCCTCTTGATAGGAATATCTCATATACTCCAATGATCTAAACATTCATATGATCCTCCTTCTCTATGAAATTTTTTTGTAACTTCTCATCATCTTCATTCACACGACTCACAATTTCGCATGAATCTCCATCTGAGTGAAGTCTCTCTCCTGCCTCCTCTTCATATGTCAATGAACTCTCAGCTAAGATCATCTCTTATCCCTTGCCCACCAGGAAATCTGGGATGTCTCCTCTGCCCACTAGGAAGTTTATGATATCCACAGATCCACTCTCATTTCCCACCTGGAAACCTGTAATCTCCTTGCCAGATCTCTTCCCCTTATGACCGATGTTTTCAGTATGCCTTGGCCACCTCTTTAACATTTGTTGTTGCCTCCTGGACAAAAACCTATGAACATGCCATCTGTCTGTTCTCTTCAAAGGTCATTCATACCTCCAGTGTACCTTTGAATCTTGCTACATATTGAATGCAAGCTTCTCCATCTGTGCTTAGATTTCACTGAGCTCCTTGTCCATATCTACATTTCTCTTCTGTGGCTGTACTTCTCCTCAGACCTGCTCGTGACCTTCAATGGGAATATTTATTTGACTACAACCCACCTAGTTTCTTACCATCTGTTGCACACCTTGCAACAACTCCAACAGAGCATCACATTCTGTCTCCCTTTGTCCACACTCTGCAGACGAAATCAAGCTCTCATACCACATGGTGGTATCCGACTATCTCTGTACCTCCTCTCTGATTGAGAGAAATTTATCTCTGATACCACGTGACACCAACATCCCCCTCTCTACTTTCTCTCCTTCAGAGCTAGCACAACCTCCTAGTCTAGGATTGTTCAAGTCATCGAGCCGGAGGACTCATAGGGCTCCTGATGGAACCGATTTATAGAGTAGACAATGTATTTTTGTTACAATTCTACTTTTCCTACAATAATGTTAATGTTACTTGAAGGAAATATATCATTGTGATAATTTCCTGCATACAAGAGTATACTCTATGGCTTGGACCTATTACATACAATCCATTTAATCAACAATAAAATCGGTAAATATATCAACAATGCCATTTATAGAGTAGACAATGTATTTTTGTCGCAATTCTACTTTTCCTACAATAATGTTAATGTTACTTGAAGGAAATATATCACTATGATAATTTCCTACATACAAGAGTATACTCTATGGCTTGGACCTATTAGATACAATCCATTTCATCAATAATAAAATTTATTATACATACGTATTTACATAATAAAATGTCATTTAACAATCACTCATCTGATACATATGTCTTGTATCATAACACTAAGTAATATCGAAAAAAAAACATTATAAGAGTCAATAAAATTTAATTGGATGGTTCCATGAACATTAACATAAAATATTCTAACCAAAATATTGATAATATTGAGTTGAAATTTAGCTTCCAAACTTGCGCACAATCTCCTTACATCTTCTTTCTAATTCCAAGACTTCATTGACATCTCCCAGCCAACGCTAGGGGTACTCTTCTTCCCCCGAGCTGCAAAGGGGCCACATACAAGAAACCAACAAACAATAGCTCCAAGGCTTGCCTCGCAAGGTAGAGATTACACTCTCTCTGCAATCTTGGTATCCCAACTCTCATAAGTAAAGCATAGTCAAAACAATTTTGGCAGCATAACCTTACCAAGAATAAGTGATCTCTCTTTTCCTTCTTCACCATTTGTTTTATAGAAATTTCCTCACTGACACATGTCCTCATGCACAAATAATTAAATTTTTATATCAAATTAATTATTAATATTCACCCACACACTTGTCACACTCTTCTCAAGTGCATAAGTAATTACCATTTTTTATTTTATTTAAAAACCAATTTCCCTCACTTTCCTCAATGTGTTCCTATTTTCACTCTTAATTGTCCCCTTTYCCCCCAAATTCTTATTTAATGAGTGTCTCCTAAGTAGATCTTAGTTAGAGTTGGGTCAGGAGTYTTCTTCTAGTTAGACTAGTGGTAKCTTGACTCTAGATACTATTCTAAGTGTACACTCATTCTCTCATATTTTATTTCTTTCTATTTTAAAAATCCCTTTTATTATTTTATCTAATCTTTAGATGTTTTYCTCACTTTTTCCTATAAATTGATTTATCTCAATCCTTTTAATTTATTTAATATTTTTATTWAGTCCYCTAATTAAACTCAGTCTTAGGTTTAGTCTTAGAATTAATCTTAAACTCTTGTTAGGATTTTCAATTAATWAATTATTGTTTAATTAATTAATTTAATCCAACAAGGTCTAATCATTTCAATGTTTTCTAGGCCACCTAGATTTATTAACTCAAGTTTTTAATTACGYGACGTGCCCTTCAAGACGCACCTCCATGCTCCAAGGGTGCCACTTTCCTTTRACTAGTTTTGGAAGGTTTTCCAACCCTTKGAGTCAACACTCCACTCGATCAATCTTGTGAGAGACTAAGGGATTCTAWGGAATAAGGAATTYKCCTTAYTGMACACCCCTTAGAATATTTGTGAGAGATTGTCTCAGTCCTCCCTCATGACATCATGGACCTCTCGAACTAGGTAATYGTTAACCTACCATTYGACCACGACGAGAGTGTTAGTAGGTTGTGACAGGGACACTGCCACACCTCTCCCTCAATGTATAACCCCTCCAAGGCCAAGCTCAAGTYAATATGGCTCTCRGTACTCCATGTCTAGGACCTGWGGGCCTCAAGACATAATCTCCTTAGTTATCCCTAGGATAGGGGATAACAGGGCCCACATGAATTTTGAMATTTCATCTCCTAGGGTTAGGTTTTTGGATGTCTAGGGTTTTGACATTCTCAYTTAACATAAAAAGGACTTCAGAGCCTCATTGTAATCATTTTCTTGCGAATGAGCGTAGCYGTAACATCTCTTCTCAAAGATAAAGCTTCAACCATTCTAGTGAGTCTTACACTTTGTATTTTTACAATCTCTTTACAWTTTTTTCACTAATARAAATCAAGTATTGTTGTGTTTCTCTGTTTTTGGAAWTTTTCATGAGTGCTTCATTGTAATATATTTTCTTTCATTTCRTTGYGAAAATAATCYGAATMATTGATACATCAACTYACMAAGGGCACAACTTTTKCATACAATTTTTCTTTGGGGTGCACAATAAATTGTTGGAAAGGTATATCCGAGGACTATAGATGTTGTCATCACAMTCTAGATAAAWCCTACARTGTGGCTGTGGAAAACCCMAAAAARGTTGTTTAGGGCYTGAAAATGACCCCAGAAGGTTAAGACCRAAAAAAAYGTAGAAAAATTGCCAATGTGGAAACCCATGTTTTGAGCYAGTGGAATAGGTGGGTGGCCATCTATTCCCACCTGGATCACAATCAATCCACAATTTTTTKCCATATGTCCAAATGTTTTYCATTTATAACATTCTACTTCATCACCTAATGAGCCAAAATTGTTATAGTTTATGTTATACACTTCATGAGGCTTTATGRGATGATTAATTCTAGAKAAAMYTTCATAGTTACTATTTTTCTTACCATAATCTCTATAATTTATAGTCTTGTGCCCAAAATTGTTACAGGAATAACATAAACCAAKAAAAATAGTTTGGTACCTGAGTGTAGGATATCTTTTGAATGGTGTTGTTCTTCTGTAATCTTCCTCTTGAGTTCTTTCCATRGCTAGTTGYCGATTTTGAATTCTAGATMTTCTAGGYGGTGTCATTATTTTGTAATATTATTCTTGAGTTCTTTCCATTTCCATATTTTTMTCCCTTGAAGGCATGCATTCTTCCTTMTTTATGGGACCTCTRATGAMTTTTTCATAACTTGGTTTTGCYTCCTTTTCTTCCATTATGGAKCTCAAACCATTCTCARTGTSYATTTATTTGTATCCTTGTCCATATCTGTCATGGTATGGCCTTTGAMTGCTGATGATTTTATCCAATATTTTGGTGTTGTTCTGTTGCATGTATTTMTTCTAAAGCTCCTTCATTAGTGAGACWATTTATGCTTCCAATCTCTCCTTTATTTTCTCCTTTTCTTCTAACTGATTTCTGAGTGTTTCTTCAATCCTTMTGGATTCTTCTATTTGGACTTTTAGATTCATAATCATCTACTGATMTTCTTTAGAGTTAGGATTTTGAGAACCCTCCTTTAGCTTGAGTAATTCTCCATTGAGTGATTTKTTTTTCTTCCTTCCTCTTTTTAGCTCACTTAAGGCCTTGATTAGTTCTACTTCAAGATCCACTTCACCTTATTCTTCATAATCTTCTTCATCATTTTCAAATGCCATAAAGAGTACATTTTATGATTCGTTGTCACTATAATCATCCTCATCTTGTTTAAATATTGTAACAACAAAGAGTATTCTATTTATTATGGAATTATTATTCATTAGATCAATCCCCTTTTGTGGATTAATCATGTCAGGCATTGTAATTGATCAAATCCCCTTTTGTGGATTGTTCAAACCCCAAATATATTATGAAAATTGAGAAGTCGCCCCCTAGGCTAATTAAAGTGGTTATAACCACTAAGAAGACAAGTTGGCCCTGCTCAGTGAAGATACACCTTTTCAACACTTTCTAGTTTGTATAAATAAAGGAAGCCAGTGCCTCATTTGATCACTCACTTATCCACTCACTCAGTGCACAAGTATGGTAGCTACAGTTGGGAGAAGAAGGAAGAGAGAGGCACATTTCTTAGTAGAGGATATTCTCTAGTGTTTTGTTTATTGTCTTGGCATTATATTGGCTATCTATCTTGCAAAAGTTTTTTCTTGGTTTTCTCCCCGATGAGAGTTTTCGAGGATAAATGTAGTGTATCTTGTGATTGTGTTTCTCTCAGTGATCCTATCTATGATATGGTTATATAGTAAATTGAAAAGAAACCTGATAATATCTTAAACCTTACCATGGTATCAAAGCTAAGCTGGAGAGAGCATCTTTCACAAGATATTGAAAAACGTCATTTTTGTCATACAAGAAAATTAGGGATTTTTATTTAAGAGGAATTTCATCTTAAAAATCATCTAGAAAAGTGCACCCTATCCTATGGAAATATTTGGCACCTTCAGTGCACATTTTCAGTGGATAGAACTCCTGGAAAGTGAAACCCTAGTTTTCACTAGTACTAGAAAACCAAAAAACTAGAAGTACCAGAAAACCAGGAAACCAGAACTAGTACTAGAAGTACCAATCTAGAATTTCGCTGGTAAAGTTTGAAGGGGGGGATTTGGATTTTATGAAATCTAACTGCACCAGTCTACTCGCCTCAGCCAAGCGCATCTCTTGGTAAGTTCAAAATTAAATTCTGAGCATTTTCAATTTTTGGTCATTTTCCTAGCTCCAGGTAAATATGTCTGTAAGCACTAAGCTTGTTGACAAGCTAGAAGCTGTGGAAAACTTTTGTTCCTATAAGTATAGGATTGCACTCATTCTAGAAGAGAATTACCTAGAAAGATTCATTAAATAAGATGTACCAGAACCTGTCGATGCTGCAGCTAAAGCAAAACACCAAGAGCACACAGTTAGAGCCAAGAGAATCATTGCAAATTCTATTAAAGATCACTTGATTCCTCAAGTGGCTTCAAAGAAGACTCCAAAAGAAATGTTTGATGCCCTAACYAGATTGTATGAAGGAAATAATATCAATCTGAAGATGAATCTAAGAACTCAACWCAAAAGTACAAGGATGCAGAAAGGAGAAACAATTCAAGAATACTTCTCTAGAATATCACAATTAAAAGAACAACTAGAAGCAATTKGATGATACTCTAGATGAAGAYGAACTTATAATGACAACCCTTAATGGTCTCACAAKACCTTGGGATGCATTCATACAAACTATTTGTGCCAGAAAGGAGAAATWAAACTTTGATAGTCTTYGGRAAGAATGTGTTCAAGAAGAAGCAAGAGTAGCTAAMCGAGAAGCATTACTATCAAGAGATTAAGATCAAGACCTAGATACTCATACTAAAGGAGGAAKAAAGAGGTCTTKCTTACATAAAGAAACTCATAAGGAGTCTCRCCCCCAAAACAAATTCATACATAAAGAATCTAACCCTCCAAGGAGATTCCAAAAGTTTCAGAAAGGTCAAAGAAGAGAAAACGATTTCTCATCCTACCRATGYTACCATTGTGACAAGATGKGACATATTGCTAAAAAWTGTCCAGCTAGACAAGAAGAATACAAGAAGAGAAACAAGAGGCACCATGCCCAAACAATTGAAGATAAAGAGCCACCCACARAGATGATAAAAGAACMGATTGAAGACTATGTCTTAATCTCTGCCYTCTCARGATTAGTGTCACCTTGTGAGGATACTTGGCTCATAGACAATTTTTCTTCCAAGCACATGACAAKTCAAAGAGAMATTCTTTCTTTCCTTACATAAAATAAGTTTCCCCRGAAAGTTACACTTGGAGATGATTATCAATACCCTATCAAAGGAGTAGGAGAATCAAATTACAAACTTGATTTAGGGACCCCAATGAAGATGAAGGATGTACTATATGTACCAGGTTTGACAAAGGAATTACTTTCTATGTCAACTTTAGAAAATAAAGGCTTCATATTTTCCCTCATAGATGGAGAAGTTCTTATGTGGCCCAAAGGAAAAACCATGGAAGAAGAAATTGTTATTGGAAAAGAAAAAGGTGGCTTGTATAAGCTAAAGGGTCACTCTGAAGTAGCCTTGACCCATTCCATTGATAATCCATGTGAACTTTGGCATAGAAGACTAGATCACATCATCTACAATGCATTACCATATGTGATAAAGGGAGTGACAGTTCTACCAGAATTCAAGGTTGACCATGAAGGTGTGTGCAATAGATGTGCACAAGGAAATAACATAAAGAACCCTTTCCCGAAGAGAGACAGTAAAGTAGAAGGAGTCCTAGAGCTCATTCACTCATATGTATGTGGACTAATTCCATCAACCTCTATCAATGGGTATGTATACTATGTGTCTTTTATTGATCACTATTCTCGCAAAACCTGGGTTTACTTTTTGAAATCAAAATATGAAGTGTTCAGTAAATTCAAGGAATTCAAATCCTTGATAGAGAATCTCTCTTAAATAAAGATCAAGATACTCAGGTTGGATAATGGAGGAGAATACACCTCAAAATAGTTTTCAAAATTTCACAAATATGTCGGGATCAAGAGGGAGCTCACCACTCCCTACAATCCTCAACAAAACAGTGTAGAAGAAAGAAAGAACAAAACTATAATGGAAGCAATGAAGACTATGATCCATGATCAAGATCTTCCAATGAACTTATGGGCATAATCAACAAAAAAAACAATATATGTACAAAAAAAATTGTCCCATAGTGAACTTGGGTTCAAGACACCTTAAGAGATGTTCTCCGGAAAGAATCCATAAGTTAGCCATCTCAAAATATTTGGTTGTCCAGTATTTGTACACATTCTGAAAGAGAAAAGAACCAAGCTAGACCCTTTAGGAAAGAAGGAAATATTTTTTGGATATTGTGAGGTATCCAAGTGCTTTAGAGTTTATATACCAGGTTACCATCATATTGATATCAACATGGATGTAACCTTTGATGAATATGCAACACTCAAGAAATCAAGAAGATACCAGCTTGAAGAAGTATATGAATAAGAACCCGTGGCTCCCAGAGTTGCAGAACCAATGAGGGAAGTCATTACTTCCCCTGATGAGGAGATTCTAGAAGATCATGACATAATATAATCTCAAGAACCTTCCCATATGACGATATACCACAAGAGAAATCCATTATGGGAAAGGGAACATATTCAATATGGAGAGAAGTATGGTGCCCCCATAGGAACCATGAGACAAGTGAAGAAACCCAAGCCATTTTCCAGTTATATGGATTTGATGTGTGATATCTTAGAGAGGGAGCCTACTTTCTTTGAAGAAGCTATTCAGAATAAATAATGGGCATATGCCATGATAGAAGAATACCAATCCATTCTAAATAATGATGTATGGGAAATAGTTCCCAGACCAAAGAACATGGATGTGGTATCTTCCAAATGGATTTTCAAAATAAAACATGTTGTTGATGGAAGTATTGAGAAATATAAAGCACGGTTTGTTTCTTGTGGATTTTCTCAAAATGAAGGCATTGACTATGAATATACATTTCTTCTATAGCTATATACACTTCAATCAGAACCATCATAGCTCTTGCAAGTAAGATGAACTGGAAGATACACCAGATGGATGTGAAAACAACTTTCTTGAATGGTGTCATTGAAGAAGAAGTGTATATAGAACACACTCAAGGGTTTAAAGTTGAAGACAATAAGACTCATGCATGCAAGTTGAAGAAGGATCTGTATGTATTGAAGTAAGATCCTAGATCTTGGTATGGAAGTATTGACAATTTCCTAACGAGCTTGGGTTTACCAAGAGTAAAGATGATTCTAACCTTTACTTCAAGGTTATGAATGATGAACCTTTTATATTACTGTTGTATGTGGATGAATTATTCTTAACTGGAGAAGAAAATCTCATCATTGATTGTAAGAAGAAGTTCGCTATAGAATTTGAGATGAAATACCTTGGCCTAATGAAATATTTCTTAGGTCTTGAGGTGTGGCAGAGCCCAGAGAAGATATTCCTTAACCAAGGGAAGTATGCAGTTAAAATACTGAAGAGATTTGATATGTTGGAGTGAAAATCCATGAATACACCCATGGAAACAAAGTTGAAGCTCTTGGTTGACACTTCATCAAAATTGATTGATGCTACATTGTACAGACAGATCATTGGATCATTGATGTATCTGCCGAACACCGAACCAGATATATGTTTTGTTGTGAACACCATGATTCAATTTCTGGTAGAGCCCAGATGTGTTCACCTGGTTATTGCAAAACATGTGATGAGGTACCTTAAGGGTACATTAGATTGTGTGGAGATCATGACTTCAAACTGAGTGGCTATACCGATTCAGATTGGGTTGGAAGTGTCTCTGACATAAAGAGCACTTCAAGATGTTTTTCTAGTATGGGGTCAGCCATGATCTCATGGAAGAGTAGGAAGCAATCAAGAATTTCTCTCAACGCGATAATAAAAGCATAATACATTGTTTCATGTTCCACCAGTTGTGAAGCCATACGATCCTATGTGATAACTAGAGTTGCATAAAGATGACATGGAACCCTGTGTTCCATGTCAAGTCAAAACACATAGAGATCTGATATCATTAAATCCATGATATGGTGTAGAGAGGAGCCATAAAGCTCGAGTATGTTAGCATGGATGAACATGTTGTTGATGTGTCAACCAAGCCTCTATCTCGTGTAAAGTTTGAGAACTTTCAAGATAAGCTTGGTGTAGTCCGAAAGGACCTCCCTTGAAAGGGGGAGTAGTGTTGATGCCAACCTTGTGCTGAATATTTCCAGTTTCGTGTTGATGTTGTTGTGATTCCATCCTTATGCTAAATATTTCCAGCTTTGTGCTGATGTTGTTGAGATTCGAGCTTTGTGCTAAATATTTCCAGCTTCGTGATGATGTTGTTGAGATGCCAGCTTCGTGCTGAAGATTTCCAGCCTAGTGTTGATGTTGATAATGCTTCTGTTGGATCATGTTGTCATTGATGCCAATGGTTTGATTGATTGATGTCAAGTGATTGATTTATGTCAAAAGATTGATTGATTAATGATTGATGTAATATAATATGTATTTTCCTTGATGAGAATGCATAGATGAAGATGGATCAATGAGTTTTCATTGATATGATGAAGATGGATCAATGAGTTTTCATTGATACATGATGAAGATGGATCATTGTGGTTTCATTGGTATATGATGCATTGTTGGAAAAATGTATAGATGACTCATCATTGTCTTATCATGATTGATAAAGTGCACAAATGGATGAACTCCAAAGTGGTCCCCTTATGGTGAAAGCCCTCACCGGAAGACACTTTGCAGATTGAGTTATCCTAGAAGAATGGTTGGAGGACCCTTGCTCTCATTATTTTCTTATCATGATTGATAAGGTGCACAAATGAATGAACTCCAAAGTGGTCCCCTCAAGGGAAGACGCTTTATGGATTGATTTATCCTAGAAGAATGGTTGGAGGACCCATGCTTGTATGTAGAATAATGAGATGAAGATCAAGGAAATTGTTGGTGAAACTATCCTAGATGGATAATGCTTGTCATGCCATTTATGGTGGTATGTGGAATGTCACATAAATACTCATGGTTTGAGAGTTATGGCCCTACAGATATGAAGGACCCCCACATGAAGGCTTGAAGCCCCCAAGGTCAAAGAAGTCAAAGTGACCTAAAAGAATAAATCATTATTTAAATGACAAAGTCAAGGTGGGTTATTTAAATAATAAAGAGAATTGAAAAAATCAAAAAATCATAAAATAAGGTCACAAAATAAAGAAATGATAAAATAAGGTGATAAAATCAAGAAGGAATATTTAAATGATAAAGTATTGGAGAACCTTCTATTTATGGAAAGTGGTTAACCCTAAAAATAAGGAAAATAGGTTAAGCGACCTAGAAATGGGTTAAGTG
>JZKD02S0694263.1:885755-899787 GCA_000966675.3 Picea glauca | reverse complement strand
AAACAACTGTTATCCATTGTGATAACCAAAGTTGTTTAAAGCTCACAGAGAACCCAGTCTTCCATGACAGATCAAAGCATATTGAGATGAAATATCATTTCATCAGAGACATGGTCCAAAGATGTACCATCAAGCTGCAGTACATTCGTACTGATGAGCAGATAGCAGATATTTTGACTAAGCCTCTGTCTCTTGGAAAATTTGTGTACTTCCGAGACAAGCTTGGTATGGCAGAAAATGTGTCCCTCACTGAGAAGGAATAGCAACATCAGAAGACATTCTCCAATGTGAGGCCTTAAGTGGCCACCCTGAAGCTAGCCAGGGAGATTTGGAGAATCAATCAATCTTGTGAGGTATTGACAAAAGTCAGAGGGAACGTACAACCTCTGTGAGTCAAACCAAAAGTCAAGACGAACGAAATGCTATGGAAGTCTAATGCAAAAGTAAGAGGGAACATACAACCTCTGTGAGTCAAACCAAAAGTCAAGACGAACGAGATGCTATGTAAGTCTAATGCAAAAGTAAGAGGGAACGTATAACCTCTATGAGCATAAACAGTCTAGTTCAAAAGTCAGGGGGAATGTACAACCTCTATGAGCATAAACAGTCTAGTGCAAAAGTCAGGGGGAACGTACAACCTCTGTGAGCATAGACAGACTAGTGCAAAAGTCAAGGGGAACATACAACCTCTGTGAGCCTAGTCAAGTCTTGTGAACTTTGTGTGTCAAAGCAAAAGTCAAGACAAGTCTTGTGAGTTTTGCATGTCAAAGCAAAAGTCAAGACAAGGAAATGTGAAAAAAATTATCCTAGGTCTTCATGATGAGCTATGAGTATTTCTTAGGGACTAGCCACCCCTAAGTGAAATAACTCTAGCAGTTGACCATGGTTAAGGAGAACTGGATAATCACATTCCATGATCCTTATCTGCATAAGGAGATGAAATTTCTTGTGATATATTGATCCTATCAACAAGTCAATGATCCTGTGCAATACAAAGAATTGTGTGGATGTGGATGCTTGAAGAATACCCTCTTTGCTGAGAGGGAATGTTAAAATGTAAAGCAGCTGCAGAGGATATTCCTCAAGCAGCTTCAAGTTGCACCCTTAAGCTACCCCCTTAAGCTGCCCACTTAAAGTTGCCCCCTTGGCAGTTATCCCTTGCCTTAACTGCCCTCCTCTAAAGTAAGTCGGCCACCTACTCTAGCTCCTATCCTAAGCTAAGGCAACCCTAACCTAGACTCCTAACCTAGACTCTCTACTATTTAAAGAGAGGGAGGCACCCTCCTCATTATCCATTCTTGATATCAGTTTTGTATATCAGTTTGTCTTAAGAGTTTTGTACTCAAGTTTCTGAGGGAGCAGCTAAGGTTATTCTGAAGGAGCAGCTAAGGATTTTCTGAGTGAGCAGCTAATAGTATTTCTGAAGGAGCAGCTAGTATTTCTGAAGGAGCAGCTAGCATATTCAGAGGCAGCAGCTAGACTATTTCTGGGCAGCAGCTAGCAGCTGATAATCTATTCTGTAGCAGCCTTGTTTCACTCTCTTCTAAGAGAACTTTTGGACAGCATCTAAGAGTCATTCTGGGCAGCAACTGAGATATCATTCTGGGCAGCAACTGAGATACTCCTGTAGCGGCAAATATACTATGTTCTGAAGGTATTCTAACAACAACTAAAGGTTGTTCTGTACAACAACTAAAGGACCTTTTTTGAGGGCTGAAACACTCAATTCTGGGCAGCATCTTTCACTTATCCTGAGGCAGCCTTAGGAGCTATCCAGAGTCAGCCATTAAAGGGAAGATTTGAATCAGCTCAGCTACAGTGTAAGCTAGAGGTTTGAGGGCAGTTTTGTAATAGAGACTTAGTGCTATTGCCTTGTAAATTTATTGTACTTGATTGACTGATCAATATATCACAGAAGTTTGCTGGGTTTTCTTCCCCTTGAGGGTTTCCTAGGATAAATATGTGTGTCTCTGTGAATGAGTGATGTTCCTATGATTCTTATGTTTATGTTTATCATTTAAAGAGGCAAAGAACACTATTGTTATCTTCTATCTCTGTTTCTGCTTGAAAATTAACACCTCACATATCTGAGAAGAAGACATCGAAGGAGATGTTCGATGCCCTGGTTGGCCTTTACGAGAGCGAGAACATTAACAGGAAGATGATATTGCACAACAAACTCAGATCTGTTGAGATGACCAAATCAGACACCGTCACCAGTTACCTGATGAAGGTCACACAGATTTGTGACCAACTTGCAGCAGATGGGGAGAAGGTTGAGGACAAAGAGCTAGTAAACAGGGCACTAAATGGGTTTTCGCCTTAAGGGGAAACATTTGTCCAAGGAGTTTGTGCTCAAGAAAACCTTCCCTCCTAGGAAAGTGCATCCAGGAGGAGACTCGGATGGAGTCAAAGGTCGACAAGAAAGGTGGTGACGACAACCTAGCCCTAATTGGTCAAACCAAGAAGGGAAAAGGTAAAGGACCCAACAAGGGTAAGGGAAAGAGTGAGGATTCAGCCTCACAGACAAGGAAGTAGGACTTGAGTAAAATCAAGTGCTTCATATGTCATAGGCAAGGGCATTATGCATCACAAGTGTCCGAACAAAAGGAAAGGTAAAGGCAAGCAGTAGCAAAATCAGGTAGCAGCCTCAACTGAAACTCAAATGAGTGAGTTTGCCTCCAAGTTCGAGAAGGATTCCTCGATGGTATCTTGCCTTTCTACTAATATCATTCCGAGGAACGCTTGTTATGTGGACAGTGGAGCATCTAGGCATATGACATCAGCCCAAGAGTTATTTTCAAGTCTAACAGAGTAGGACTCAGGAGTTCGGGTTGAACTTGGTGATGATGCCAAGTACCCAGTAACAAGAGTTGGTACCATTCCCTTCCTACTCCAATAAGGTAACTCATTACACTTTGACAATGTTTTGTTTGTTCTAGGTCTCAAGAAAAACTTGCTTTCAAATTCGGTCATGGAGGATAAGGGTTATGCAGTAGAGTTCAAGAACCAACAGGTTCTTATCGAGTCGAAGAAATCTAGCCCAAAAGAAGCACAGGTGATAAGGGTTAGGGAAGGAAATTTGTATAGGTTGCAAGGTGAACCTGTTCGAGCCCTAGTTCATAGCAGTGAAAGTTTGAGCGAGTTGTGGCACAAGAGGATGGGGCACCTGCATCACAAGGCATTGCCTATTATGAGGGAGATAGTCACAGATCTTCCAGATTTCAGTATTGGGCAAGAGGGTGTAAGCAGAGGGTGCACGCTTGGAAAGCATTCCAAGGTTGCTTTCCCAAGCAGTGAGCACAGGTCTAAGGGGATCCTAGATTTGGTGCATTTGAATGTTTGTGGACCAATGTCAGTAGCATCAATCACAGAAAGCATGTACTATGTTTCCTTCATTGATGACTTCTCTCGCAAAACTTGGATCTACTTCCTAAAAACCAAGGATGAAGTCTTTAGCAGGTTTCATGAGTTCAAAGCTCTTGTTGAGAACTAAACAGGGAAGAAGATCAAGATTTTGAGATCAGACAACGGGGGTGAGTATACCTCCAAGGAGTTTGAGGGTTCTGCAAGGAGACAAGGATCAAGAGGGAGTTGATTGTTCCGTACAACCCACAACAGAATGGAGTTGCAAAGCGGAAGAATCGATCCATCATAGGGGCTACTAAGGCCATGATTCATGACTAGGGATTGTCAATGTTTCTTTGGGAAAAAGCATGCAACACAACAGTCTACATCCAAAACAGGTGTTCGCACAGGATCTTGGAGAACAAGATGCCAAGGGAGGTATTCACTAGTGTGAAACCAGAGGTGAGTCATTTTCACATTTTTGGTTTTACAGTTTATATTCATGTACTTGTATAGAAGAGGACCAAGTTGAAGCCATCCAATAGGAAGGGTTTGTTTGCAAAGGCCTACAGGGTCTTCATTCCAAATCAAAGGAAGATAATCGTAAGCAGGGATGTAAAGTTCGAGGAGGAATTTGCTTCCAAGAAATCTCATGAGCCTATTTCAGTGACAGAGGACGAGAAGCAAGAAGCTTTGAAGGCTTAGCCTAGATCACCAATGGCTTCTCGTTCAGAGCAGTAGCCTTCCGATGAGGAGGAGACATTGGCCCCTTCCAGTTTTATCAAGAGACCTCGATGGTTCACTCAAACATTGAGGGATGCTCGGGATTACATTAAGGCTCCTGGGAGCACATTTAGGGAGAGAAGACCGACAAAGAAGTTCCCGAACTACATGGCATTGATGAGCAGCATCATAGATTCTAAGCCTTCCAATTATCAGGAGGCTACAGACCAACAGGCATGGCGGGATGACATGGTGGAGTACACCTCCATCATGAAGAATGAAGTATGGGACATTGTGCCAAGACCAAAGTGGAAGTCAATGGTGAGTTCCAAGTGGCTCTACAAGATCAAGCATGTTGCAAATGGCAGCATCAAGAAGTACATAGCAAGGTTTGTGGTGAGAGGGTTCTCCCAGAGGGAGGGAGTGGACTACGAGGAGACTTTCGCTACAATCGCCAGGTACACTTCCATTAGAGCAGTGATGTTCTTAGTCTCAATTGTGGGATTTAGGATACATCAGATGGATGTAAAGATAGCTTTCCTCAATGGGATAATTGAGGAAGAAGTGTACATAGAGCAACCTCAAGGCCTTGAGATCAGTGGGAAGGAGGCCCGTGTTTGTAGGCTAAAAAAGGCCTTGTATGGACTCAAGCAGGCACCAAGAGCATGGTATTCCAAGATCGATGGATAGATACCTGCAGAGTATGGGCTTCGCCAAAAGTGAAGCAGATCCAAACTTATATTTCATATTTGTTGAGGTTGATTTGCTCATTTTGGTGTTGTATGTAGATGACCTGTTTCTTACAAGATCAGAGAAGCTCATTGCAAGGTGCAAGGTAGATATGGCAGCTAAGTTCGAGATGAAGGACATTGGCATGAAGCATTACTTCTTGGGGTTGGAGATTTGGCAAAGACCAAGGGAGATTTTCCTTAGGCAGGGTAAGTATGCAGTTGAGATCCTAAAGAATTCTGAATGGAGGACTGCAGACCCATGGCCAAGCCTATGATCACTAATCTGAAGAAAGTCACTACTTCAGATTCAGATATGGTGGATCCCACATTGTACAGCTAGTTGATAGGTTCCTTGATGTATCTGGTCAACATTAGGCCAGATATATGTTTTGCAGTGAACACCTTGAGTCATTTCATGGTGGAGCCGAGACAGGACCATTGGGTAGTAGCAAAACATGTGCTCAGATAGTCTTGAGAGGCACAATGGAGTATGGGCTAAGATACCTTGGAGATGGTGAGGCGAAGTTGCAAGGGTGGTATACAGACTCAGATTGGGCAGGTAATGCAGCAAACGGGAAGAGAACCTCGGTATGTTGCTTTATAGCTTGGGATCAACGATGATATCCCGGTACTGTAGGAAGCAGACTTCAATGGTGCTTAGCTCAGCAGAGGCAGAGTATATGGAGGATAATACCGCTAGTTGTGAAGCCATCTGGCTTCGCAAGTTACTAGTAGGATTATTTGACGATGAGTTGGATCCCAAAGTCATTTACTGTGATAATCAAGGTTGTATCAAACTCTCTAAGAATCCAGTAATCCATGACAAGTCCAAGCACATAGAGATCATGTATCACTTCATTCGAGACAAGATTCAAAAAGGAGCAGTGAAGCTCTAGTATGTACCCACAAATCAGCAGGTTGCAGATATTCTGACCAAACCATTAGCAAAAGGGAAGTTTGAATCATTCAAGGACAAACTTGGATTGGTGCAAAATCCCTTCCTCGCTAAGAGAGAGTGTTGATGTTTGTTGCTCGGACAAGAACTTCCACATAGGTTTTGTGTCAAACGTGCATGAAATCATCCAAGTCAAATATATTTTGTAATTCACTTTATTTTTAAAGTGAAAGTCTTTTAATTAGTTGTTGAGTTTAATAAAGTGCATTTTTAATGCATTAGTGATTTAGACTAATCTCAACCAATGATCTCATCGAGAGATTAGGGTTTTGGTAGATTAGGGTTTCAACTAAAGTATAAAGGAAAGTCAAGGTAGAGGGTAAAAACTATTGATGATTGCAGCTATGTGAGACATTCTCCAGCTTACAAACCTGTGAGATGTGGATCATTGCAGCTATGTGAGTCTTTCTCTCAGCTTACAAACCTGAGAGAAAGCCCCTAAGAAGGGTACGTGGTTCCTGCCTGAGACAGAGCTAGGAACATAGAGATGACCTCCTCCATTCAGAGAGTTGAGAAGAACTCCAGATGATTATCCAGTGGGAAAGGCGATCTGTTGAGTTAGACATGCATGTGGTTGAGCACAAGGTGAACGTGTGAAATCCCATAGTGTTGGGTGCATTGTCATGTGAACAGAAATGAAGATAATGTATTAGCCTCCTCTGAGCAGCAGAGTTGACGAGAAGACTCCAGATGATCCTCCTGTGTGAGGCAGTGGGAAAGAAGATCTGTAGAGTGGACGTGCCTGTGGATGAGCACATGTGAACGTGGGAAGATCTGGTTCTTCTATGTAATGCAGTGAACCAGATGTACCCCTAGTGGATGAGCACTAGTGGGTGTATCAGATCCTTTACCATATATATTGTTCAAGAGTCAGACTTGCCTGTAACCCTAATTGTTATGTAAAGGGTACAGGTTGGCCCCACCTTAATGTGTTTAATAATAAATGTAAAAAGTAATTAATCTGGTTAATATTAATTATAATAATAATTATAATGTGACTTAGAGAGGTCGGCCTTGTTGAGCCAATAGACACTTATGTTGTTAGGACAAGTCTAATATAAGTAAAGAAAGATTCCACATTGTGGAATCATATCTTTCATGTGAGTTTGGAAATTTCAGCAAGTACATTTACTTGGGAAAAGTGTGCACCTCTCTTGGGCGCTAGTCTTCTAGGGTTTGAGCACCCTCTTGTGTGCTAGGTCTTTCTTGGTGGTGAAGGTCTTTCTCTTGAAGAATATAGCAAAGGATTTGGCTGGGTTTTCTTCCCTTGTTTAGAAGGGTTTCCCAAGATACTTCTTGTGTTCTTGTGCATGGTGTTTCTTCTTGTAATCTTGGTTGTTGCAACATTCTTGTTTATGGTTAAGACAAATGCAAATTGAAATGAACTACACGCTTAACCTATATTATTGAAAAATCAACATGGTATCAAAGCATAGGTCTTGAAGATCCCATTGCACAAGCATTTTCTAGCCTTCCTCTCACACATCTGCAGAAACCGTACAACCCTCCTAGGGTTTCCAGAAATTTTGTATGGCCTCCTCTTTTAAGAGCTTTCACCACTCAAAACTTGGACGCTTGGGCTAAAAAGGACATAGAAGGGTACGGCCTCCTTCAGCGCACCTCCAGCAAGTCTCAAATCACATTTCCGGGCATTTTGAATTTTTGGCTCTAAGGGTTTCTAGGGTTTCGCCAAAATTCTGCAGAAACTTTTGAATTGTATTTCTGCAAACTTCTTGAAGAAGCTTCTCAACTTACCAGGACTATCTTATTTATCAAGGCTTATTGTTGGCATTCATAAGCCCAACAAAACCTAAAAGTGCTAGCCTAGCCTAGCCGTTAGGTTTTCTAACCTAGTTGACAAGGGTTTGTGAAGATGAGCAAAATCATGATGGGAAGCAAGCTCAATTCAAGGAAGACAAGACTCCAAAGAAATGAAGACATCAACATCTCGGCACTCTCAGGTATGGTTCCTATCAATGACAAAACTTGGCTAATTGACAGTGGTGCCTCCAAGCACATGACCGACCTTAGAAATCATCTAACACATTTCGTTGAGAAAGAGACACATCTACATGTCGTTCTTGGAGATGATACCAGATATAATGTGAGAGGAGTCGGAACTTCTACTTTCCAACTAGATTCAAATATGCAGCTTAAACTAGAAGAAGTACTTTATGTACCTGGGATGAAGAGAAACCTTGTCTCTATTTCGGCCTTGGAAGACAAAGGTTACAAAATCACTTTCTCAGGAGGAAGAGTTCTTGCATGGCACAAAGACTCTCATATATGTTGAGTTTTGTACCTTGGGAGGTGTTCCCCATGTGCTTATGACCTCCTTAGCACATAAGGGAAGGACATTACACTTTGTACCTTGTACTTTTGTCTAATTTCACTTTGACTTTGTCTAAAGTGAAATTTAGTCATTTTTGGCCTAAAAGTGACTATTAATTCACAAAGGGGTGAATTAGAGACATAAAGTTGACTTAGGAAACTTAACCCAAAGTGGGTTATTGATTTAGATATTTATGGAGAGATCTCAACCATTGATTAGATGGGAGATGAGATGATTTCCACCATCCATATCTTAGGTTTCCTAAAGCATGTCAAAGAGGGGCGCAAAGGGTGAAGGAGGGTGCATTGTTCATTCATTCACTTGTTCATTGAGAGAGGAGCTCTTGGAGGATGAGCATGAGGTCAGTTTTGTGAGGATGCTTGAGCTTGGGCGCTAGCTTTCATGCAAGGAGGCTACTAGCTACTTTCCTTGTTTATTTACTGAAGAGGTTCTACTTCTGTGGAGGGCGCATTGCCAGATTGGGGCGCATCAGTTGTAGGAGGACTTCTAGCCATCAGATTGCAGTGAGATCAGTTGCAAAGGGAGGCCATTCAGTAGAGCCTCATTCCTGTGGAGGGGTTTCCAGATCTGAGCTCACAGTTTGCAATTGGAGCAAATTCAGTGGTTCTGGCAGCTTGTATGTGCGGCGCACCTTTCTGGGGCGCACTTGGTGATTTTGAGCTTGTATATCAGCTCAGTTTGGGCTGCTATTGTATCAGGTTCTTTCATATATTGTACTTGTTGTATTCCATCTTCTGCTTTCCTCATATATACATATATATCTCAAACTGGTTTTCCCCGAGGGGGTTTTATCCAGGGTCATGTTGACCAAAAATACCTGTGTACACAAATGCATGTGTTAGTCTCTTAGATCTGTTTATTTTCAGATGTAAAGATCTATAGGTGTGTTATATTTATTTTGGTATGCATGTGCTAACATATGGTCACTAAAACTCACTAAAACTACATGCTAGAGCACCCAAAATCGCAAGTATAACCGTAACAAATCAGCAAGAAACATTTGGACTGTTGGCTGTTATAAAACAGCAGCATATACTAAACTTGGCAGTTGAAACTTAGAGCCTAACTGTGGTCAAAGACAGACCCAGTAGGCAAGATGATAGGACCTGTAAAATCTTCAATATAAGCTCTTCCAAAGTAATTGGTATCCGAGAAAACAGCTTGTACAAGTTGACCATAAAACTTGTTCAAGCCCTACTACATCACCTATCAGCTTGAGTGAGTTATGGCATAGAAGACTTGCTCACATTCATTATAGAGCTCTTCCATCTCTAGGGAAAATGGTAACAGGTCTACTAGAGATAGAGATTCAGCATAAAGGTGTTTGCAAAGGTTGTGCCCTTGGCAAAAATGTTAAAGGATCCTTTCCTAGAAATGACAACAGATCCAAGGAAATCTCGGACTTAATACATTCAGATGTATGTGGGCCGATGACTGTTGCATCCTTAAATGGGTACTTATACTATGTACTCTTCATAGATGATCACTCCAGGAAAACTTGGATTTACTTTCTGAAAAACAAGGATGGAGTCCTTACCAAGTTTCAAGAATTCAAAGCTTAAGTCGAAAACCTGACCGGAAGAAAAATCAAAATATTGAGATCAGACAATGCAGGAGAATACACCTCAAAAGAATTTAACAGTTTTTGTATTGAAGCGGGAATTAAGAGGGAGTTCACAGTTCCTTACAAACCTCAACAAAATGGGGTTGCTGAAAGGATAAACAGAACTATCATTGAGGCAACTAAAAGCAATGATACATGATCAGAGTCTACCTATGACTCTATGGGCAGAAGCTTGTATGACAACAGTATATGTTCAAAACCGTAGTCCTCGTCAGATCCTGAAGAACATCACTCCAGAAGAAGCATTCACCAAAGTGAAGCCTAAGATCGGACACTTCAGAATATTTGGATGCCCAGTGTACCTTCATGTACCCAAAGAGAAGAGATCCAAACTAGAACCTTCAAGAAGAAAGGGTACATTTGTAGGATACAGTGAATCCTCAAAGGCATATCGAATCTACATCCCAAGTCGGAGACAAATTGAAGTAAGCAAAGATGTTACTTTTGAAGAAGAAGTAGCCTTCCAGAAATCCAGAGAAGCTCAGATGGAAATCGATAGTGAAACAATACCTCCTCCTCCTTTAGCAGTTCAGAGGGAGACAAATATTATTCCAGATGAGCCAATAGCTCCAGTTGATCCAGTTGCTCCAGAAGATTCAATTGCCCCAAGAAACATACCCAGAGACATCACAGTTGGACATAAAAGACCTTCTTGGGCTCGACAAACTTTAGAAGAAGCAGAAGGGCATAAAGCTCCACAAGGAGCAACCAGAGAAAGCAAGAGACCAAAGAGATTCTCAAGCTACCTTTCAGCCATGACCCACATTAAATGGATTTACAAAATCAAACATGTTGTTGATGGAAGCATTGAAAAATATAAAGCTAGATTTGTGGCCAGAGGGTTCTCACAAATAGAGGGAGTCGACTATGACGAGACTTTTGCACATGTAGCTAGATATACCTCCATCTGATCTATCATTGCACTAGTTGCTTCCATGGGTTGGAAGCTACATCAGATGGATGTAAAAACAGTTTCTCAATGGTGAAATTGAGGAAGAAGTTTATATTGAGCAGCCAGAAGGTTTCGTTATACACAACAAAAAATCTCATGTATGCAGGTTGAAGAAAGCCCTATATGGACTAAAACAAGCACCACGTGCTTGGTACGAGAAAATGGATGGATTTTTGATGAGTTTGGGCTTCAACAAAAGTGCAGTTGATCCAAACTTGTATTATCACATTGATGGCAATGAGTGTCTGATTTTGGTCTTATATGTGGATATCTTTTCCTCACCGGTTTAGAGAGACGCATTGTTGAATGCAAGCAAGCATTAACTGCCAAATTTGAAATGAAGAATTTGGGCCTAATGCATTATTTCTTGGGACTAGAAGTATGGTAGAGAACAGATGAGATTTTCCTAAGTCAAGGAAATATACTATGGAGATACTGAAGAAGTTCAAAATGACAGAATGCAAATCCATGCCTACTCCAATGGTAATGGATTTAAAGAAAAAGAGTGACACTGATTCAAGTGACGTAGATCCACATTTCTATTGACAGCTTATTGGATCTTTGATGTATCTGGTTAACACCAGAACAAACATTTTCTATGCAGTAAATGTGCTTAGCCAGTTTATGAGCCAACCAAAACATACACATTGGATAGTTGCAAAACACGTATTGAGATACTTACAAGGTACAATTGGTTATGGCCTGAGATATGCAGCTAATGTGGACTTAATCTTGGAAGGATATGCCGATGCAGATTAGGCAGGAAGTGCAGTAGACAGAAAGAGCACCTCAGGTTGTTGCTTCACCTTAGGATCAGCCATGGTTTCCTGGTGTAGCAGAAAACAAAGCTCTGTAGCTTTAAGTACAGCAGAGGCAGATTACATTGCACTAAGTGTGGCAGTTCGTGAAGCAGTATGGCTTCGCAAACTTTTGACTGACTTGTTCGATCATGAGATGGATCTGACTATTATTCATTGTGACAACCAGAGCTATGTAAAGCTCTCCAAGAACCCAGTGTTTCATGACAAATCGAAACACATTGAAATCAAGTATCACTATATCAGAGACATGGTGCAGAGAAAGACAATACACGTGTAGTATCTTTCTACTCATGAACAAATTGCAGATATCTTCACTAAACCACTTGCCAAGACAAAGTTCGAGTATTTCCATGAGAGACTCGGTCTGGTGAAAAATGCCTCCCTAGCTGAGAGGGAGTGTTGATGATTGCAGCTATGTGATACATTCTCCAACTTACAAACCTGTGAGATGTGGATCATTGCAGCTATGTGAGTCTTTCTCTCAGCTTACAAACCTGAGAGAGAGCCCCTAAGAAGGGTACTTGGTTCCTACCTGAGACAGAGCTAGGAACGTAGAGATGACCGCCTCCATTCAGAGAGTTGAGAAGAATTCTAGATGATTATCCAGTGGGAAAGGCGATCTGTTGAGTTAGAGGTGCCTGTGGCTGAGCACAAGGTGAGCGTGTGAAATCCCAAAGTGTTGGGTGCATCGCCATGTGAACAGAAATGAAGATGATGTATTAGCCTCCTCTGAGCAGCAGAGTTGACGAGAAGACTCCAGATGATTCTCCTATGTGAGGCAGTGGGAAAGAAGATCTGTAGAGTGGACGTGCCTTTGGACGAGCACAGGTGAACGTGTGAAGATCTGGTTCTTCTATGTAATGCAGTGAACCAGATGTACCCCTAGTGGATGAGCACTAGTGGGTGTATCAGATCCTTTGCTATATATATATATATATTGTTCAAGAGTCAGACCTGCTTGTAACCCTAATTGTTATGTAAAGGGTACAGGTCGGCCCCACCTTAATGTGATTAATAATAAATGTAAAAGATAATTAATCTGGTTAATATTAATTATAATGTGACTTAGATAGGTCGGCCATGTTGAGCCAATAGACACTTATGTTGATAGGACAAGTCTAATATAAGTAAAGGAAGATTCCCCATTGTGGTATCATATCTTTCATGTGAGTTTGGAAATTTTAGCAAGTACATTTACTTGGGAAAAGTGTGCACCTCTCTTGGGCGCTAGTCTTCTAGGGTTTAAGCACCCTCTTGTGTGCTAGGTCTTTCTTGGTGGTGAATGTCTTTCTCTTGAAGAATATAGCAAAGGATTTGGCTAGGTTTTCTTCCCTTGTTGAGAAGGGTTTCTCAGGATACTTCTTGTGTTCTTGTGCATGGTATTTCTTCTTGTGATCTTGGTTGTTGCAAGTTGCAACATTCTTGTTTATGGTTAAGACAAATGCAAATTGAAATGAACTACATGCTTAACCTATCTTATTCAAAAATTAACAAAAACACATTTAGTCGTACGGACAGTACCGTACAATCGTGCAGACAAAGTCGTATTGCAGGTTTCTCATACCCGTTTTGCAGATTTCTCATTCAGCAGGAAGAAAACCTCATTTTTGAGGTGTCCTTGTATGTTTTGAGTCATTAATGATAAGCTGATTTGAAGAACAGATTTCATGTTTCGTGTTTTATGCTTCCACTGTATTTTCTAGCCATCTATGTGATTGATGCATGCTCAGATTTTTATTTATGTTATCGAGTAAATTCAAGATCTGATCTATTTAATAAAGAAGCATAGGACAGCAGTCACCTAAGGTTTGGAAAATTCACAAATATTGTATCTTGTGGGAAAAGAATTGCACCAACTCCATTCAGTGTATGAAAGATTCTATGTGAAGTATGGGGATGTTTTAACCTTTTGAAGAGATTTCAAGAAAGCTCTCCAAATATGATGAAGTTATGGCAAACAAATCTTGTGACTCCTAAAAGTACTATGGCATGTGAGTGATATATTTCAAAGAAAAATTAAATCAAGAATACAATAACAATGTCATTAATGTGTTTGTCATAGATAGGAACCTGACTTATTTGAAGTTGAGTCACAAAATGAACTCTGGAAAGAGGCAAAACAAAAGAAAGATCAAGACATGTGAATATTATATTTCAAATCAAGAACACAATAACAATGTGATTAATGTTGAGATTTGTGTACCTTGGGAAGTGTCCCGTTGTGGTTTCGAGTCTCTAACCACAAGTGGGAAATACTTTGGTACTATGCACCTTGTACTTTATGTCTAATTTCACTTTGACTTAGGAGATTTAAGTCAAAATTGGAATTTGGTCATTTTAGCCTAAAGTGACTATTAATTCACTTTGTGGGTGAATTAGGAGACAAAGTAAACTTGGGGAACTTAACCCAAAGTGGGTTTGTGAGTGAGATTATTGTGGGATGATCTCAACCTTTGATTAGAGATGGGATGGAGTGATCTCATCCATCCATCTTTTAGGTTTCCTTATGGAGGTTCAAGAAGGGC
>JZKD02S0694263.1:837799-848039 GCA_000966675.3 Picea glauca | reverse complement strand
TTGACTTAGGCTTAAGTGACTTTTCCTAAGTATTTTGGCTTAATTCATCGTTTAGCCATCAATTCATCCTTATTTCTCCATCTTGTTCCCTGTTTGTGCCTGACTATAGTCTACGGGAACACATAGACTACTAAGTCACTCCCTGCTGGCCTACTCTAGGGAACGAGACATCACAGTCCTCCCTTCCCGAGATTGCTTTTCCTCAAGCAACATCAATCCTGGGTGTTGTAAGATATGCTCTCCCTCCCATGTGGCATCCTCCACTGGAAGACCCCTCCATCTGACCAAGCACTCCCTGATGATCCTGCTCCTCAATCTGTGCTCTCTCTGCTCTAGAACCTCCTTCGACACTAGCTCCAACTGACCCTCCTCATCCAAGGGTGGCAACTCCTCTGAAATGCTAACCTGTTGTCCCACGACCTTTTTAAGGCAAGAGACGTGAAAGACGTTATGAATCTTACTACCTTCCGGTAGCTCTAGCTCGTATGCCACCTCGCCTATCCTCCTGATGACTCTGTATGGCCAGTAGAACTTCGGCTTTAGCTTCTCTGCTCCGCTCCTCTTCAAGGATGACTGTTTGTATGGTTGTAATCACAGAAAAACCAAATCCCCTACCTCAAAATTGCGCTCAACCCTGTGTCGGTCTGCATATATCTTCTGTTGGTTCTGAGCTGACTGCAAGTTCTCCCTCATTGATTGAAGAATCCTCTGACTCTCTCCACCTAGTCCTTGGTCCCCGGAACCCTGTTGTCCCCAAACACAGTCTCTGTAAAGGAGGGTGCATCGTATCCATACAATGCCTTGAACGGTGACATCCCGATAGACATATGGTAAGTTGTGTTGTAGCAATACTCACCCATTTGTAACCATCTCACCCAAGTGCATTGTTGCCCCCCCCACATAGTTCCTCAGATACCCCCTCCACCCATTTGTTGACGATCTCTGACTGCCCATCTATCTGTGGGTGGTAGCTGGTACTCGTGGCTAGCTCTGTGCCTGTCAACTTGAAAAGCTCCTACCAAAATGCGTTGATAAAGTGCCCATCTCTATCATTGACTATCTGCCTATGCAACCCGTGCAACCGGAATACCTCCCTGAAGAACAACTCTGCTACCTGTATGGCCTTGTAGTCTGTGGGTATGGCGAAGAAATGTGCAAATTTGGTCTGTCTATCGACCACCACAAATATACAGTCCTTGCCCTGCACTCTAGGAAGGCCTGTAATGAAATCCATGGAAATGCTCTTCCATTTCTGCTCTGGAATGGGTAGAGGTTATAGTAGCCCTGCGGGGTGTGTCGGCTCAGACTTGTTCTGCTGACAAGTCATGCACTCTCGTATGCGTTTCGGCACATCATCCTTGAGACCCTTCCATGAGAATCTCTCCCTGATCTGCCTATATGTTTTGAAGTACCCCTGATGCCTTGTTGTAGGCGAATCATGACACATCTTCATAATTTTCCCCTTCAGGGTAGATTCTAGAACCAAGTAGATCTGATCTTTGTAGAAAATGACATCATCAAGAACCTGGTATCTATCATCAATCACATGTCCATCCATCACCTCACAAACAAATTTGTTTTTGGAGTACTCCACCAACAAATGAGCTTTCCAATCTGTACAAATGTCCATCATCGAACACCCTGTTGGTCTCCTGGACAAGCCATCTACCACGATATTCCTTTTTCCCTTGACATACTCAATGTCAAAGTCAAAGACTTGGATCTTTGAGACCCACTTATGTTGCTTCTCACTGAGGTCTTTCTGATCAAGGAAATACTTGACACTGTTATGATCAGTCTTCACTACAAATCTATTGCCAACCAGATACTGCCTGAATTTGGTTAAGGCATGCATGATCGCTAGCATCTCCTTGTCATAAATAGGATAGAGTCTCTTCGACTCGTTGAGCTTTCTGCTCTCAAACACAATGGAGTGGCCCCCCTGCATCAAAACTGCTCCAATCCCCACCCCTGATGCATCGCATTCTAAGACAAACGGCTACAAGAAGTCTGGAAGGGCTAGAACAGGGCATGTGCTCATAACTTCCTTCATTTTGTCGAATGTCTGTTGTGACTCCTCTGTCCAATGGAAAGCACCCTTCTTGGTCAAGTCTGTGAATGGTGCTCCCAACTGTGAAAATCCCTTAACGAACCGCCTGTAGTAACTGCATAACCCAAAGAATCCTTTTAGCTCCGTGAGGTTCTTGGGTGTCGGCCAATCCAAAATGGCCCTAATCTTTTCCTGATGAACCTGTACTCCCTGCTCACTGATGATATGCCCCAAGTACAGCAGTTCTCTCATGCCAAATTCGCATTTGGATTCCTTGGCATATAGTGACTATGCCTACATAATATCCAAGACCTCCCCCAAATGTGCCAGATGCTCATCCCATGTCTTGTTGTAGATCAGTATATCATCGAAGAAAACCAGAAGGTACTTCCTCAACTGTCCCCTGAAGATGTGGTTCATGCAAGACTGGAAAGTGGTTGGTGCATTGATCAATCCAAACGGCATGACCAAGAACTCAAAGTGTCTAAAATGGCATCGGAATGTTGTCTTCTCAATATCCTGCTCCCTGATGTTGATTTGATGGTATCCTGACTGTAGATCAATCTTCGTGAAGAAGACTGCCCCATGTAACTCATCCATTAGCTCATCTATGCGTGGAATAGGGTATCGATTCTTGATCGTTTTCTTGTTGAGCGCTCTGTAATCGATGCACATCCGTAATGTGCCATCCTTCTTCAGTACCAGAACGACTGAAGATGCAAAAGGACTCTTGTTGGGCCTGATGTGCCCCATAGCGAGCAATTCTTTAATTGCTTTCTCAATCTCGTCCTTAAATTTCTTGGGGTGTCTATAGGGTGATATAATCATCGGTGTAGCCCCCGCCTCTAACTCAATCATGTGCTCAAAACCCATGTCTGGCGATCTCCCTGGTGGTATCGATCCAAATACTGGCTCATACTGATCCAAAAGCTTTCTCATCTGTGGATGGTACTGCTCCCTACCCTCTGAGTCCTTTCGCGTGGTGATCAAACACTTTGTTGCGTAAACCACATCACCGTGACGAAAGATCCGCTCCATCCTCTTTGTTGATACTGCTCGAGGTGCCCCTGTAGACATGCCTCTCAACACAACTCTTGATCCACTGGCATCTTTGAAGCTCATGGTCAACGTCTGATAGTTGAACCCAATCTCCCCCAATGAATACAACCACTGTACCCCTAGCACGGCATCGGTATCTGACAGCTCAACTACATAGAATGTGTCTGTCAAGGTGTAGTTGCCTAGTTTGACCTCTAGGTCAGGGATCATGTCCAAACAAGTCATCGTGTATCCATCTGCCACTGCTACATGGAATCCCTCAAACTCCTCTATGTGTAACCCCCTCCTGGCTACTAAGGACGCATCTATGAAGTTGTGGGTGGCCACACCATCAACTAACGTTGTCATGCGTTGCCCCTGTGTAAGGCCCTTGAGCCTGAGAGTGTTGTACCTGGGTACTCCTGAAAGGGTGGCTATGGTTCCCCCTTTCACCTCTCTACGGGGTTTTGCCTCCTCCTTGGGTTGTGCCCTTGCCGGTATCTGAGGTTTCTTCGGCTGTTGCTTTGGCTCATGAATGGTCTTAGCTTCTGAATCACTGTTTGTCGGTGCCTCGGTATCCTCATCCTCCTCCTCCCTGCCCGATTCCACTTCAATGTAGTGGATCTACCCCTTTCCCATGCATCTATGCCCTGGGACCCACGGGTCTCTGCACGAGAAGCAAAGCTTCTTCCTCATCAATTCCCGTCTCGTATCATCATCTAACTTGGGCTTGCCCTTCCATTCCCTCTGTGGATTCTTCTGATCCCTGTCTCTCTGTGGTACAAAGGATTTGGTAAATGGTTTAATTTTTGGCACGGAGTCCGCCAAGTCTCTAGTGCATCTGATGGCATCCTGTAAGGTATGAGGCCGATAGGCCTTCACCCATCCTCTTAAGGGTTCTGTGAGCCCTTCTGTGAATAGCATGACCAATCGGGGCTCGGATATGTCTGTCACTGCCACTGCCACTGCTACCCTCTGAAACTCTGAGATGAATGCCTTTGTTGTGCTAGTTTGTCTCAACTGGGCTAGATCTCTGAAATGGATCTCTAGATCCCTCCTGTCAAATTTGTCCATGAGTCTCTCTGTGAAATCTCGGTAGGAGGTGATACGACTGTGGCCCAATGTCACCAATCCATGATACCACCACTCGTGTGCTTCCCCCTCTAAGTGTAAGGTGGCGAAACTGATGGCCTTTGTCTTTGTCATCTGATTGAGCTTCTAGTAGGTGTCAAGCTTCTGTGCCCAAGCTCTGGCGGTGCATTTGGACGATCCGTCGAAAGAAGGTATAGTGAGTTTACCAACTTTCTAGATGAAGTCAATGTTATGCCCCTACTGCTGCTGCGGCTGCGGCCCTCCTCTCTGTGGCTCTCTAGGGCGGTTCTTAAGTCTGAGCCCACAATAATCAATTAGGGTCATATCCTGATGGAAGTCACGGCCCAATGTTGCATACTCTCTCAGATACTCTGCAATGTCTTCTGCATGAGTGGGCAGTCTTTGTGCTATCGGTGTCTGTGTTGCTACCTGGGGTGCCCTCTGGAAAGTGGGAAACAACGGACGTGGAATCCTACTCACAGGGGTGTATGTGCGAGTGGGTGACTGGGGTCTATTGCATGTTCCTGAGTTCCCCTGTGCTGCATGTGGGGCTTCTGTGCCCTAGATGTCGGACATAGCCAATCTATTAGCTACCTGAGCCAAAGACTTTGACATGGTCCACTGACTAGCTAACATATCACTCATAACCTGCATGAAGGTTGCATCTGGATCCATGGGGGCCTTACCACTGCCCTCTGGTCGCTCATATCTGTCACCTAGCCTTCTCTCTGCTTCGTGCTCGGCCTCGCGCTCTGCTCTTCTCTCTGCTTCTCTGTATGCCTCTTCCTCTTCCTCTGAACTGGAAGGGAAAGGAGGAAAGTTAGGCCTAGACCTTCTTTCCTTGCGCCTGTTGTAAGTGACATATTCGTCACCTACGTGCTCACGGCCATCTAGTTCTTCTGTTGTACTCATTGTCTTTAGTCACGGACTGGCAGGACTAAAGCTCTGATACCACTGAAATATCCTTGATCCTGTTGATCAAGATATTTGTTGCTGATCTAATGTTTTGTCTTGCATATCTGATACACTGGGGGTTTCTGGATGCGTTTCAGTTGTGTGTTTGAGATCTTTAGGGTTATTGCATGTGCATGTTGGTTATTTCATGTGTATGTTGGTTATTGCATGTGCATGTTGCGTATTTATGGTTTAAACAGTATATAAAGGATGCATGCGGAAGTAAAGAACATCAAATGCCCAATAACATGTATTATGCGACTCAAGCACGGAAATACAATAACACACTGGAAATATAGAGTTTAATCATCAGCTAGATCTCAAGGATCGTCACTGGAATACAATCAAATAGCATAAAAATACCCGTGATCAGAAGATAAACGCAGATCTTATGCATGCACGGATAGATCAGCAGAAATATGCGCTGCGAATAAATACGATAACTGCTACCAGCTGGAAAACTCGTCTAGGAAGATAGACCGTCGGAATGCACCGGAAACTGCTACAATAGAAGCGCCCTGGCCTCTAGATTGGCATGGATGAGTGTCGGATGTCAGATCTAGCCTCTGAGGCACTGGATCTAGACCCTTGGGGGGTTTGCGCACCTCCTAGGATACTGGATGCGCCCCAAATGATTCCACCAACGGAATCTGCTGCTATAGGATTCAAAACGATCGTCTCGCCAAATGCGGAACTGGGTCAGAAGGGTTTCCCCGAATCTGTCCTGATGCTCCGTCTGCAACCCCAAATGTACTGCCAGAAGAGTTGCGCCCGAAATGGTTGGATGAGGCAATCTGCAAGATTCCACTGTCAAAATCTGATGATAGATGGCTCAACAAAAGTGCCCTGGCTGGATCTCAACTGGGTCGGAATGAAACTACAATCTGAGCTTAGACCTCGTGCAGCTCCACAAACCCTCAATCTGACTTGCGCCCTCACTGGCTGAGTTGCGCACACTGTACTGGATACTCCTGAATAGCTCGGTGAAATACCTAGATGGTATCTCCGATGGGCTAGGGTGCGTCTCTCAACACCGAAACCGATCAATGGTGGTGGTTTCCTCCAGAAATCCACAAAACAACAAGGTCGACTCTCTTCCTCCTCTGGGAACTCTCAACATCAAATCATAACAATGCATAATGAGGAATTAGGTCAAATTCCTCCCTTTATACCATTCCCAACCTAATTCACTATTGACCTCACTTAAGCTAGGCGTTTTTCCTCCTAAAGTGAATAATTAATTAATTAAGTCCCCCTTTAGCACCTTTTCATTCTAATTCTTCGTTGACTTAGGCTTAAGTGACTTTTCCTAAGTATTTTGGCTTAATTCATCGTTTAGCCATCAATTCATCCTTATTTCTCCATCTTGCTCACTGTTTGTGCCTGACTATAGTCTACGGGAACACATAGACTACTAAGTCAGTCCCTACTGACCCACTCTAGGGAACGGGACATCACACCCATAGGGGGATGAATGAGACTTCCAAAATAATAAACTTTCTACTATTCTCCTATCTCCTTTCTCTTATGTGTGTGAATTCTCTGAAAGTTAATATGTGGCATTGTGGCTTGCTTATGAATTCCTCTAACTGATAGCACTTAAAGATTAATTTGCACAGATGTTGTCAATGCCTTGTATAAATATCAAATGACCTTCCTTTGAGATAATGAGAAGTGATCTATGGATATGCTCTATTATACATATTATTTGTATGTATGGTTGCATAATTTTTATCAGCAGACAGAAGCTTGCGCTATAATAGTTCATACTTCACATTGCATACAATATTCTCTTAAATATCCAGGATACATTTGCAACCTGCCTCAGGTTTGTTGTTTCTAAGTTTTTCCTACCAGGATAAGTGACAAAAGTGTTTGAAAAAATGAATACCAAGTTCTTGCGTAGTCTTCCGTCACAACTATATCCCCACCAAGCTTCTTGAGCACTTCAATTAACTGAAAACTGCCAGGTTTATCTGCAATAATGTTGATTGTTGTGATGCCACGTTCTTTTGCCAGCTGAATAATGGCTTTACCAATATCACTGTCTCCCTCATTCTGTACAAGGGCCTCACCTGCCAATAATATATTGTAGCATAAATTATTAAGAAAAACATATGCATTATCTAAACTCAATATGAACGTAATCCCAGACCACACTCTATCCATCTCCAAAAGAAAAGAACAGCAATACCTTATGCCTAATCAAACTAAAAATCTTATGGATGACACAGAATTTTCCAGTAAATCAAGAAATCCTCATCTAGAACAGGCATAGAACACACTATAGCACCAGTTTGAAGAAATCGATAACCAGATTAACCATTTTGGTGGTGTTTCCCTTTATCAGAATAAATCAATACTAGGCTGTGAGCACTACTTTTGAACAAGGGTAAAGTGAGCATCCATTATTTCTCATTTATAGAAAACAACCATAGATACGTTCCTAAATTTGATCAAGATCTTCTTTAATTCTGGGAGTTTTGTAATCTGTAAAGATGATACAGCTTTTTATTAAAATAGAAAAGTCTCATACTACATAATGGTGGCAGCCAGTCTTGGCAAGGGATTGTGGTTATTGGCATCATTCTCACTTAATGCATTGCTTTGAAATTGGATTGACTACAACCTGGTTGGTTCCAATCGAAAGACATTTAATCTATAAATTTGACAGTGCTGATGGTGAATTATTCCAGCACTGTTGTTCCAAATTTTGCAAGTAAAGCAATTGATTTAAAAATGCCAACTATATAAATGTGCAATTCAATGATCAAGAGGTATTAAACTATCACAGGGCAGCAAAGAAACCAGCAAGAAGTCTCTCAGCACTTTTCCAGTGAAATACAAGAAGGCATTATCAGAACAAGCATGATCAGAATGAAGACAATTTCAACCTGAGGTGTCCCATATAACCTGTAAAAAGTGTGGATTTTAACAGCCCTTGGTTAACCAGGTGTCCATAACTTTTCAGCGTTATCTGCTAACAGTGCACTTCCAAAAAAGTTTTGTTCACCAGGACAAGACAAAAGATGCCAATACAAATGGAATTTGTTTCGTGTTTCTACCTTAAGGGGGCACTGGAGAGTGGCTGGCTCTTAGAATCAACTTGTGGAGACATGGTGTGTCAAGAAATAGACCAGGCTATCATAGACACAAACTGTTGGAAATAATCCAGCAACAGCCTGAGCTTCAAATTATATTTTAATCAATCCATATTACAGCAAATCAGAGAACGAGACCTGGTCATTAATCTGGCAACTGCAATGACTTGAATGGCAAAAGACTAGTGGAGAATCTGATGAAGAAAACTCAAGGAGAATAGGGGCACAGGGGGGCTCATTCAAAACCCAGTACCAAGAATCAAGCAAAGGCTCATACTCTCCTAAAACAATTAGAGCTTTCTATAAATGAAGGCATAACCAATAAAACGATTAGAGTTTTCCTTGAATAAAGGTGCAAGTTTGTAACCAATTTGCAATGGGGGATACTGCATTGGTTTGGAGAACTTCAAACTATTGACATTTAGCTAGAAAGGACAATAAATAACACAAATCAACTAAGGTGGCACTTGTTCTGGAGAACCAATGCATTGCAGAACTGAATAACAATGAAATCCAAGAAGTGGTGGTGTCAATAGACACGGTTATAGCATTGAAGCACGAGTGAGCATAGCTCAACAAATAATGGATAACATAAAATAATCTATTTCACCATGATAGACCAATCCATAGGATCATCTATATATAACCCAAAGAATAACTAACTATCATAGAATAAGGAAGACAATCAACTTTGATCACCTTAGGTGCACCCCAGATCTCCTACCTTTCTACCTCGGCATGTGCATCAGTCCACCAAGTCATGACCACCTTTAGTTAGTTCAACCAACCAATTGACAACCCAGTAGACCTCTCTAGTAGACTCCCAAGTCAACTTTGGACTATTGACTCTGACTATCTCCAAAAGATCCAAAAATGTGATGAACCTGCTATTCCAACACCCCCCTCGTCAGCACAACACAACTCTCTGGAGATTCAAGAGGTGAAATTATCTCTGTACACCCCCTTGTAATTGCAACCTCATAAAGCCCAAGCATAACTCAAAGTTCCACATACTTAGCTTTTTCCAATGGCTTTGTAAAGATATCAGCAACTTGATCTTTTGTCCTACAATAAACAAGAGACAACTTTCTCTTGTACCAACAGTTTCAAATAATGTGCATGAAGCTCCACATGCTTTATTTTACTGTAGCAATAAGGTTTTCAGCTACTTGTATTGCACTTTGATTGTCACGATACACTATAGTCAACTCCTTAAAAGGGAATCTAAGCTCACCCATTAGATTGTAAATCCACACTGCCTTTGTGTCAACATTAATTGCACCTCTATATGCAGCTTCAAAGGTCGTCAGGGAGACAATCTTCTGTTTCTTACAAGACCACACTATGGGTCTAGATCCAAGATGAAACACATAGCCAGAAGTCAACTTCTTGTAATCTCCATCTCCAACACAATTTGAGTTGGTATAATTGACCAACTGGTTCACATTCTTACTACAATATTGTATTTAAGTTGATATGCATCCTTGATATAGTGAACAATCAGCTTTGCAGCCTTCAACTGGCTCTCTTTCGGATCCTGCATCGATCTAGAGACCACATTTACAGCAACACGCTGCCTGTAAAGAGTAGCATTGACTCTCAGAGAATCACACTCCTTAGTCAACTTCACTCCTCACTGATATGGTGTAGCACATGATTTACAGTCTTCCATCTTGAACCTTCGTAATAGATTTAGAACATATTTAGGTTGAGATAGAAAAATATAGTCATCCATTTGCAAAACTTGGATGCCCAAAAAGAAATGCAATAGACCCAGGTCAATCATTTCCAATGTATCTACTAATTGTTTCTTCCAACCAAAAATTAAGACAACACTACCTCCAATAATGACTACGTCACAAACATATAGTGCAACAATTAAAGTATCATCATTCACATTTAAAACATAAATACTGTGCTCTAATTTATAATGTTTGACACCAAAGTCGAGAAAGAATTTGTCAATTTTCTCATGCCATGCCCCGAGGACTTGTTCCAAACCATA
>JZKD02S0694263.1:765737-810065 GCA_000966675.3 Picea glauca | reverse complement strand
GTGTGTGCTTGATATCATGTAGCTCATTGTTAATATTGCGGGATGATAAAAAATAGTTAGCAATGATGCCAAACAAAATTGCCTCAAATTCCCCATCTTCAAATAATCGATATGATTTAGTTTTTAGGATATTGTTTTTATGTATATATGGACTTATGAATGAGTATTATTTAGCTCACATTATTTATAATAATTATATTTTTAATTTATATAACATTTTATATTAGACTAACATAGGTTGACATAAACATTATGGATATGGGATGGATGTTATAATCTCTTTAATAACAATTGACTATAAAATGTACTTCTCTTCTCTTAATATAATAACCAACATACTCACATACATAGAAAACTACATGATAACATACTTCATAGTTACATCGTTCACCACATTGGCTGTGAAGTTTTGTCTTCTTTATCTCTCCACAAGCCAAGCCATGTTCTTCAATGTGTGAGTATTGCATACAATGAGTTGAGAGTGTCTCCATATGTATCCAAGTGTTTGATTAAGGAGATTGTTTGCTCTATTTCGTTGTGGAATTTAGTGATATAACCTACTAAAGTTCAATTAACCAAATCCTAATGGACTTCATTAGCCAACTTGGATGTTCGATTCATTGGGTGGCACAAATCTTTGTGTCCTAAGATTCTTCATTTCACTTTTCTAAACATTCAACATATGGGAATCATTGGTCCAAACGCACTCACAGGGATTTGATTAGTGTGAATTTTAGGGCTCTACTTACATCTAGACTAAATGGACCATTATAATTTCATTTTTTACTCACAGTGGTCCCTGTTATCCCCACTTTTAGGGATAACTAGGAGATTATGTCTCAAGGCCCACAGGTCCTAGACATGGAGTACTGAGAGCCAGATCAACTGGAGCATGGCCCTAGAGGGCCCATCTTTTCTCCCGTTCAACGCCTCCACTTTGTCAGCAGCAGCAACATCCATCACCTTCGACTTGGTCCTGTATCAAAGATGGTTCTTGCTCCATGAGGTAATGAGTCTGGGCATCATGGTATGTGTCACTCTGATCTTCAAAACCTTTGAATATGTGAATTTAATTCCTTCTGTTTCCAACAAATGCTTGGATCTTATACTTGTCCACTTGACCATGTCTGGGGGGAATGATAGGATGCCCTAGTAAGCCTGTGCCCATAGGTTTTGGTTAGCCACTGGAGGGATTTCTGAAAAGTCATCGTCTGCTCCTTTCATATTACCACCTTTTCATCTTGTTCCTGCTCATCTACCCCTTTTCACTTGTCTGGGCATTGGGTTGGCCAATCATTTAAGGGTTGCACCTTGCCTTGTGGGAAGAAGGGGCTAAAGGTCCATAAGGCAAAAGCAAGCTGGCAAAATATAAAAGCCTAAAAAAAAAACCTAGAAATGCTTCGCCCAGGGATCCCTGAGAAAGCAGTAAAAGGCTTCTCAGAAAGAAACAAGAGGGACCCATAAAAAATAATAAAACAAGACCTAGTCAGAGGATATGGGGTCTCATCACGAGCCAACCTATTGTGTCCATGGGTACCTAGCAGTATGACACTACTAGCAGTTGGTTACCATGCCAAGGTAGTGACTCTTAGTTGCATGGCCAAGAGAAAGGGGGTCTCATCACAAGCCAACCTTCTCATTTTTGTGAAAGTACTTGTGGGTAGTGCTGCCACCACTGGTCACCACGATAGGGCAGTGTCCCATGATTAGCCTCCTGAAAGAAAAAATGAATAAAGAAGAAAGAATAAAGGCATGAGTGGGCTTGGAAACAATTGCATCCAGGACAAGTGCAGCTCACCTTCTACAAGGCACCCACAGGTAAAGCTCTGCATTCCCCTGCTTTCACTGCACCCACTGTCAGGACATCCTTTATCCACATCACCCACTTACATGACTTAGATTTAATCTTTTCCGAGAACTTTCCTTTTCCAGTGGGCACCAGCCCAATAGGACGCCATGTCACTTTCCCCAAACTTGTATTGCAGATTTGTATAATGTCTTTGAGCATTTAACTGGGGTAATAGGGGTTTTATGCACATGTTTAATAATATTAATGATGAGATGTGATTGACATTGCTATGATCCTTGTGACTTATGAGCCCAGAGAGGGCATAGTTTTTGATGTGCAGGATCATGCCCGATGGACAGGTACCATGTTGGATAGGTACACATGGGGAGATGATCAGTTCGGACCTCCATGGGGATGAAGAGCCCACCCGATGGATGTTGAGACCCCAACAAGGGGCAAAGACAGGGAAAAGCGTTTGTACCAGGGAAGAGCAGAAGAATCCACCAGAGGTAGCTAAGAAGACCTGTACCTAGGGGGGTTGAGCCCTCTCCACAGGAATGTTGGCCTTGGAAGGTCCAAGACGCCTCTTAGGATGCCCAGGACGTCACCTAGCAGTATGGATGTTTTGGGAGGCAGCTTTAGCAGTTTTGGCACGTGTGGTAGCATAGAGAAGCCTAAAGAGGGCTAACGTTTCACTCCAAGACGCTACATTTTCCCTAAAAGGGGATAATGTCACCCTAGGAAGGGGATGACGTCTCTCTATTGCTTGATTAGGGTTTTGATTTTAAACATTTGATGTAAAACAATATGATTTTGGTATTTTGGCCTTATCGGCCTTTGAATGACCTAAAATGTAATTTAGGTCATTGATACACTATATGTTGAGGGTTTTCACTCTCATTTTATCATCATCTTTCACTCACTCATTAGTGAGTTCTGAAATTTGTGCCACTTTTGGAGTTATTGGCTGAAATTGTGAGGCACACTTCTTGAAGGAAGACTTTTCTTGGCATTTTGGCATTTCTCTTGGTGGAAGGTATTACAACTAGGGTTTTGCTATGTGATTTCTTGGTTAAATGTAAGTGAATTTCTGCAAAAATTCTTGATTGAATGGTTGTAGTGTTGTTTTCTTGCATTTATTATTATAATTTGTTGAATCAAACCCTAGGTGACAAGCACACATTGAAGGTCCTTGTCTCATGTCCCTACCAAGGTTTTAAGCCATTTTATTTGCTGAAGTAAGATAGAGCCTTGCCTTAGCAACACTCTATTATTTCTTTCTACCCTTTTGATTTGTTGAAGAGGATAGAGTCTTTCCATAGCAACACTCCATCCATCTTCTTCTTGCTAGTCGGTTTTCCTTATTTGTTGAGCTAAGAAGAAGAAAACGCACCAAGGCCTAGGTCTGTACACCTTGGTGAGCTGATTTTCCCTAGGGTTTGCCTAGTAAAGCCTTGCTTTAACAACACGTTGCTTACAAACCTTCTTGTCTTAGCTCTTATCAACCATTACTCAAGCTAGCCATTGCCATTAAGCTAAGGAAGGAGGAGAGAGCATTGAGGCCTAGGTTTTCTACACCAAAGTGAGCCTCTCTCCCTTAGGGTTTCATCCTTGAGGCCTTTCCATAGCAACACCTCAAGGTTTAACTCTCTTGTCCTTAGTTTTACCATTATCACTTAATCCTTAAGCTTTTGCGCCCTCCTTTTGACTCCATATACCCTAGGAACGCACTGATATAAGGCCTAGTGTGTTGAGTACTTTGATCTCGAAACAACTTCTAATACTTTGTACAAACCCTAACTTTACTAACCCTAGCCTAAGACTAATCTTCTAACCCTATTGTTGTCGTCATTTTATTGTGCTATAAGCACCTTTGTCCAGCTTTCGTTTTACTTTTAAAGCAATTGAATGGTTGGTTAAGGCATTATTTATGAAGTGTTGATTTTGTTACATCGAATTCCAAGTTTCTTTAAGCATTTATTGAGAAGTAATATTGTAGTCATTGCTATTGTACAATCGTTAATTTACTTACTATTGCTCAATTGCTTATCATCAGAAAGGTCATTGATTATATGAAGTACTAACTAGCAAGCAAGCTTGCACATATATTTTTATTGTTGCTTTGTCTCGGGCATGTACTCTTATTGGTTATTACTTTCGGTTATCTTTATTGGCTATAAGCCAGACTTTCTGATCAGGTGGTGACTTGTGAGGGGGATTATTATCACTTAGCCTTGCTAAACCTTTTGCCTTCTCAAAACCCCAGGTCACCGGGGACGTCTCCCCTGGGCCTTACCTCCCTAAATAGAAAGAACTTTCCCATCGAGGTGACAGTGGGTGGGATTGGTTTAGTTACACCAGTTTGACATCTTTTCATCCATCTATTATCCTAACTACAAACTGTGCGATAACAGTCCCTAACCTATGTTATTATTTAATGAACATGATGCTTCCTTAGGAAGGGACCATTATGTGTAGTTTCATTTTTACTCACAATGGTCCCTAACCTATGTTATTATTTAATGAACATGATGCTTCCTTATGAAGGATCATTTCTCGTGGCTTCACAAATCACCACCTTTGGAACTACTACCCTAGACCCTAAGTTCTTAATAAATAAGTAATGTATAAAATAAACATGATTCATTAGACTTGAACAATCACCAACTAATTACAACAATATGCATGTTTCCAATGAACTGCATGTTGGGTATGGGAGTTTGGTAACAACTTTAAACATTTCATTTATTGGATTTCCTAATTTAAATAATTTTTCATTTGAATTAGTTCAACGGGTTAGTTCGAGTGGTTGAGAGTTGTGAATAACAAATAGGAGGTCTCAAGATCAAGTCCTTGGACTAGCTACCTCTGTGTATGTGGGCCCCACTTGATGTCCCTACTAGATAAGTTACAATAGTCTATGTGGCATGCTTTACACTGGGTACATTACTTAGAATGAGGTGAAGTGCTTGGGGGTTCCTCGGGGATGTATTTTCCAAGGAACAAAATTCTCATCTAAATTACTAGATTTATATCGATTAAAATTTTAATAAGTTAAACTTCCTTCAAACTTGTATGAATGCTTCAATTTATAAATAACTTTGGAATTTTATTTCAAACACGGTTGCGAAATAAATGACAAATTTATGGATGATATCATCTATAAATAAATTTAGAAATTAATATTTTTAATAATGGAATATATTTTATAAAATGTTAGTTGATGATCTTGCAAAATGTTGGTGGTTGTCCAAACTCTTAATAACCTCATTTGCTATGATTGCAATATGTCTAGATGAAGCAACTACTAGAAGAGTTTCTAATGTACTAATGTCCTAAGTAAGTGATGTCCCTTAAGGAGTAGTTACATCTTGAGGTTAAAATTGCTCATATGTGTCGATGTTATCCAGGTCAAGTGATTTGTAAACTGCCAAGGATATTCCACTAGAACAGTTTGCCATAATAGATCTTACAATATTATGAAATATTTTATTATGTTTTTTATTACTTTAGATCTCAAATTTATTATTACTAATGTAGTGCTCAAAATTATGGAAATAATTGAAACCGAAATGAAAGAAAACAAGCAAATGAACACACCATCCACACAAATGAACATGAGATGTGACCTGGGAAACCCAATATGGGAGAAAACCCAACTAGAAGGCGAGGTGTTGGAGGCATGCCAAAGTGTAAAAGCATGGGGGTTTTTGGGAAAGAAAGCATGCAGAAGGGACACGATAGCTGGAAGGAAGCACAACACATGCGCATGCAAAGAAAGCAACAACTGGAAGGAAGAACAACACACACGCATGGGAGGAAGACCTAATGACAGCAGGGTTAGGGTTTTGGTAAGGTATTGTAAATGACTGAAGAGCCCAAAATGTATAAATATAGATACTTAGGTATCATAAGGGGTTCGGTTCTGATTATTATAGCTACGCATGAGTTGATGTAATATCCGATGTTTTTGTTGTAAGACCTATTTTGTATAAGCTGTTGAGATAGAGAGGACGAGGGAGGGTAGATCTTGAGGTTTAGATCATAGGCTATGGAGCCTGGTGCGATCTAGTCTGCCTTACATAGGTCTTACCCGACTGAGAAGAGTTGTGAGCACGCGATGTTGTAGATGCAGAGATAATATAATAAAAGAGCTGAGTGCCAAATCTTTGTGGACGTAACCCAGGAGGGGGTGAACCATGATAAGATCTGTGTTATGTGATGAATGCTTGCATATCCTTATTGTCTGAAGCAGTTATTATTATGTTGAATGAATGAGTTATTATAATGCTTGTTTAGTTGTTGTTGCGATATCGAGGAAATAACTTGTTGGATTTACTGCATAGTCGTGAATAACAATATGTTACATTTACAAGTCATAATAATGGTTCAATATCTAGCTCGCTTATCTCACACTCAATCCTAGGTTATAAACACCTGAGTCTTATAGCCACCCATTAAAGCTATCTCGGGTGAGACTGCACAGTGCATTTTGTGTGTTGCGTTGCCTTCTGGTTTACTAGGAGGGCCGATAGTTTTAGAGGCTTTGTTGGAAACCCGAACAGACATGAACCCTGGGTTAATAAACTCAGACAATATAAAAAAGAAGTAACCAACAAATAGTTTTGTTGTCATTGGAAGGAACAAGAGAGGATTGAGTAGAGGAGACACGTCAAAAATCTGTCGGAGGCAGATCGAGAAGATATTAGGGCAGAGACCAATGAGCCAGTAGAAGGGAATGTTGAGGCCGTGGAACCCCACAAAAGAAGAGATCGAAACTTGGCTAAGAACTAAGGAGCTATAGTTTGCACAGAAAGAAAATAGAAACCCTAGACTAACACCCTGCAAATACCTTGAGAAATACGTGTTTACTGATTTGCACGAAGTCTTTTTCTGCGATTTTCCACATCTATTGCAAGAGTGGATACTAAGGTTGAAGGATAACCATGCAACGAACCGGATTCGATAGCTAGAGTGGACCCCAATATAGATTGAGTAGCTTCAACAGGTGAACAACAAGTTCACCCACGCAGTAGATTTTTGGCTCAACAATTTTGTGGCAGGGTTTATAAAAGAGTTTGCAGTCAACACAGCGAAGTCGTACAACATAGCGGAGAAAGAGTTTCTATGTGGACCTCAAGGAAGGTACATTTTATCATTGTATAGTTCTATAAATATATTGTTGTATAACAAAGGAGTACTGACAATGGAATCAAACAACTAAACTTCCCTGCGTGCATGGGGAAGGGGGGAAGCACTGACAGGAAGAGGAGAAATGGAAGGAGGAAAGGATAAGGGAAAGAAGGAGGAACCCTTGGATCCAACCATGATGGACGACGACCAGATCAAGCAGAACATGGCGACAACTGGAAAGACGCGCATCAGAGTACCCTACCAATACAAGGTGAATACCAAGAAGAGAGTTGTAGCCGCGAGGGAAGGCTTGGCGAGTGATGAGGAAGAGGTAGAGGATCTTTGGGCTATGGAGCAGATTGAGGAAATCCTAAGCGCAACGTATGAGAGGAAGAAGAGAGGTCCAAGAACAGGTAGAGAAGGCAACCATCCTATCCATATTAATGTCAATGTGGAACCCATTAACCCATGTGGGAATAATACACCGAAGATAACACCACCATTTCGACAACCGAAGTTCAGAAGCAGTTAGACAACAAGAAGTACATCTACACAGGGAACAAAAATTGGAGGAGCCAGTTCAGGTAGCACTAGTCAAGTATCTACACCACACGGAGGTAGTAGTTTAGCATTTAGAATGGCAGGACACAATCCCACCATCAGGTTACCAGAATTTCAAAGAGAAGCAGTAGAAGACCCTGAGAAGCATCTGTTCATTTGTGCAAAGATCTGGGAAGCAAAACAGATCACTGATGAAGATACCAAACTTGCGCAGCTAGCGATTACGCTAAGATACCACGCACTAGATTGGTACATGAGTCTAGACACAAACAATGCCCCCAGGATGACAAGGACACTAGCAGACATTAAGAAGTTACTGATAGACGAGTTCCAAAATTCGAGCTGAGAAGATTAGTACATGAACGAGATGATCGAAATAAGACAGAAACCAGGAGAGTTGGTATGGGAGAGTGATCAGAGATTCAAGCGACTGAAGGGAAAGTTAAAATATCTCATGACCGATATGCAACATCGACACCTGTTTGTCAATTCACTACTCCCACACTTAAAATACCCATTGCAACAACTGAAGTTTCAGACGCAGGCAGAGGCTCTACAGGCAGCCCTGCAACTGGAAGAAAACCAGTACCAACAAACAGACCCATCTATTGAAGGGCTGAAGGAGGACTTGAAGAATTTAACGCTTCAACTAAACTAGAATAAGAACAAAGACAAACGAGAAGTTGTTTGGTGTACCACATGTAGGACAGAAGGACAACACAAGAACGAATTTCCTACATTCGCATAGTATATGGCAGTAGGAATGCCAAACCCATTATCAACAGAAGGATTATGGTGCGAAATTGGCAAAAAACCGGGTCACCACCCTTATCACTGCATGATGATGCAAAAATACAAGATAGTCCCAAAGAGCTCATATTGCACCTTTTGCAAGTCAGCAGGCCATGATGATAAAGACTGTAGAACTATGGAGTTGATGCAGGAAAGGACATCAAATGCATATAAGGTGCAGGCCGAAATGATGACTGGGCAAGCCGCACCACAGTTCAATCAAGTTCCAACTCCATACAACACTGCGTAGCAGTAGTATAATACTATGCAACAACCATACAATAACGCACAACCACAGTACAACACAACACAACCTCAGTACAATATTGTGCAGTACAATCAGATGCCTCAGTATAATGCACCGAGAGGAGATAGAGCAGGCTACAAAGGTGGAGGACGAACAAGATGAGGTTTCAGACGAGGTAGAGGACCAATGGTGTGTCACAATTGTCAACTACCGGGACATTATGCAAGGGAATGTCCACTGCCACCAACAACTTGTATGTACTGTCTCGCATTGGACCACGATATAGAAGAATGTCCGACACTACTCGTAAAGATCCAGGAAAAGAGGAACCAGAACAATGAGAATGTTCAGTGGATTTCTGTTGAAGTAAGGGATGAAGGACAAAACATTAATATAGTTACTCGCGGACGAACTAAAACATGGGACGACACTGTTCGACAAGCGCCAACACAAGATCAATGGGTGAAAAAGAATGCCGAACCAAGGAAGCAGTTCGACGCGCAAAAGGAAAATGAGATATTTAAGCAAGCCCGACAAGAATTTTAGAAGGAAGATATTGCGATGACTTCAAATGTGCAACAAAGCAAGGAAGCACCTGAATACAAAATGCCTCCGTTATTGGATCATACCAGCGAAATACATTCTATGGGACAAGTAAGTACAATCAAAGGCTTTTTGCAATCATGTGTAAAGGTATTAAGTGATTCATCATCTGTGAAAATATTGCAAAACATACTAGAAAAATGTAGCATTAAGACGGAAGGGAAACTAGAACAAAAAACAATCAATCACCTACACATGAGAAGAAGAACAAGTAGGGAGTTTAGAATCAATGCAAACATTGGAGACTTCAATATGGGAGACATCATACTGGATCTAGGATCTAAAGCTAATGTATTACCAAAGAAGACATGGCAATGCATGGGAGAGCCTACATTAGGATATTCACTTGTTCAATTGAAACTGGAAAACCAACATCGAGTCTTACCAATCGGTAGACTGAAAGGAGTGACAGTCGACCTAGATGGAGTACACACTAAAGCATATTTTGAAGTCATTGAAATAGTGGACGCCACAACACTTTACCTGACATTGATAGGTCCAGATTAGGCATTTTATAACCAAGCCATAATCAGCTTGAAGACTAGGAAAATGACATTTGAGTCAGGAGAATACAGGGTCATCGCACCATTAGACCCATCAGAAGGGGAGAGGTTTGTAGAACCTACTTGCCTAGACTTAGAGGAAATCAAATAGTTGTATAGAAGAACTACGCGCGATGAGGATTACGTAAACCAACTACAGACGGGATACTCAGTTGGAGGAGCATTACTTCATGTGCAACAGGTTCAGATACTGGTTTAGAGAATTGACAACAAAGGCTACACAAAGTATCCACGAGGAGATGTGCAAGAATAGACCGCGCGGTATGATGTGTAGGCACATAAATCATAGAACCACCCAGTTTCCATGGAGTAAACGATTTGGAAAACTTCTTAGCATAGTACGAAGATGAAGTCACATAGAACTAGAGATTGTTAGCACTTAATATAGCACTCAAGGCCACACCTGGAAGATGGTGGGGCGCACACAAAGAGACCATCACAGACTAGTACCAATGTAAGCGGTTACTGCGCATAAGTTTTGACGCAGAACAGAAAAATAACAAACACCAAAATTATGATGGACAAAGAGCACCATCTAAGCACTTAGAGGAGTGTAGAACGTTGTGGAAAATGACACCTCCAGAGGAGTGGCCTCATCATTTTATACACACCCTAGAGGGCATACCAACGAACTGGTATACATACCAGGAACTACGACATGGACGACATTGCAACATAATTTTATAGTCACTTTCGCATTCGCACATGAGAACCCCAACATAGATGCAACTCTTAAAAATATAAGGTAAGTGATATTCATCCAAGAACCAGAAATAGAGCTTATCACTGAAGAACAACAACGGAACAAACAGACAGTCAAGGAATTGTTGTCATGTTACCATGTACAAGAGGAAGCACCAGATGAAGATGATCCGCGTGATATTCAGATTGAAGAAGTAGAAGGTGAAAGAGGTGTGGGAACCCCACCCATAGAATCATAAGTCATTTTCGTGCCAATTAAAGTAAATAAAGTCAACATTGGGACAACCGAGCATCCCAAAATGGCCAACATTGGAGATTACTGGGATAAAAAAAAGTGGAAAGCATAACAGAGTTATTGCGCGAATACAATGACATGTTCCCCATAGCATTTACAGAGATGAAGGGTATAATAGGAGAGTTAGGAGAGATGAAGATACCACTTAGACCATAAGCAAGATCGATCACACAACGACCATATATAAGCAAAAAGTCAAAGATGAGATCGACAGGATGCTCGAAGCCGCCATCATAGAACCGGTCAAAGAATCAGAATGGATAATCCTGATGGTAGTACATGACAAGAAACAAGGAGGGATCAAGATATGCGTCGACTTGCGGAAGTTGAATGATGCATGCCTACATGACCCATTCCCTACACCTTTCACGGATGAAGTGTTAGAGAACGTAGGAGGATACGAAGCCTACTCATTCACTGATGGATTCTCAGGCTACCATCATATCAAGATAGCACAAGAAGATAGATACAAGACCACGTTTGTGACATAATGGGGATCGTATCAGTACACAGTCATGTCATTTGGACTGAAGAATGCACCAACAATTTTTTCCAGAGTAGTCATTGATGCGTTTAAGGAATTCATCCACCAGTTTCTCGAAGTATACCTAGATGATTGGACAGTCTACAGTTTGTTGAAATACCATGTAGAAGTCTTACGGCTAATATTGGAAAGATGCAGACAATGTCATATATCACTGAACATAAAGAAATGCATATTCGGAACACCGTTCGGGATACTATTGGGCCACATAGTATGCAAACATGGTTTATTAGTAGATCCTGCAAGGATCGCAGTAATTGTTAAGTTACCACCACCAAAAACATTCAGTCAGCTAAGAGCGACATTGGGACACACAGGTTACTACAGGAAATTTATCAAAGGGTACGCACAGATCACTGCACCGATGGAAAAACTGCTAAGAAAGGATACAAAGTTTCAATGGAACGACGAGTGTCAACATGGTCTAGATACCCTAAAGGAAAAGATGGTCACTGCGCCAATATTAGTCTTTCCAGATTCGGAGAAGACATTCCATGTACATGTAGAAGCATCAACCATAGCACTTGGAGCTATCTTGGTGTAGCCAAGAGCAGGAGATTTGGATCACCCGGTAGCATTCATGAGCAAAACATTATCAGATTCAGAACAAAACTATAACACGACAGAAAGAGAAGGGCTAGTTATGGTCTATGCACTGCAAAAGTTCAGACATTACGTATTGGGAAAACACTTTAATATGTTCACAAACCACTCAGCCATGAAATATCCAGTCAACAAGCTAGTGTTGGGGGGGTGAATCTGTCGATGGTTACTCTTATTTCAAGAATTTGACTTTGAAGTCATCGTCAAACCAGGAAAATTGAATGCAGGACCTGACCACCTATCAAGGGTTACAAACGGAGAAGAACCTACGAATTTAGAAGACAACTTTCTGGATGCACAATTATTTTCAGTACAGATCGCTCATGAATACTTCACATATATCATTCAGTACTTAAGCACAGGTACTGCGCCACAAGAATATAACACTGTGCAGAAGAAAAACCTAGTAGTCTGTGATGTTGACTATCAACTAATTGCAGGACGCTTATATAAAATGGGCGCATATAGCATCTTGCAGAAGTATTATAGCACGAAAGACCAAGAGTGTTAGTAGAAGCCCATGAAGGAATAACAGGAGGACATTACGCAGGCAAAGCTACTACACAGAAGGTATTGCATGCAGAACTATGGTGGCCAATGATTCACAGAGACTCGAAGGAGTACTGTCAAACATGTGATGTCTGTCAAAGGGTAGGCAAACCCAACATAAGGGATGAGATGCCATTACGACCACAAGTAACATTACAGGTATTCGACAAGTGGGCAATAGATTTTGTGGGACCAATCAACCCATTAGCAAAAAGAACAGAAGCTAGGTACATTATCACTGCGACATAATACCTAACAAGATGGGTGGAAGCCACACCAGTGAAGGATTGCAGCGCAGAAACGACAACACACTTCTTTCTTTGAGCAAGTGATCACTAGATTTGGGTCCCCAAGAATTTTGATGAGCGACCAAGGCACACACTTCATAAGCAACACCATCAACGCTATGACTCAAGAGTTCGAAGTCCATCACTAGAAGAGGACACCATATCACCCACAGGCAAATGGCACAGTGGAAGCATTTAACAAAATCCTGGAGAACGCATTGACAAAGATCTGTAACGTCAACAGGGATGACTGGAATCTCAAAGTACCAGTAATATTATGGGCCTACAGGACTACGTGCAAAAATTTGATAGGGCACACACCATTCAAACTGGTTTATGGGCAAAAAGCAGTGGTGCCATTATAATTTTTAGTCCCAAGTTTGCGCGTAACAGCGATCACACACAATGATAGAACGAGGCGCAGTACGGGAAAGTCTGAATCAGTTAATGACAATGGAGGAAGACCGAATCTTAGCAAGATTCCACCAACAAGTTCATAAAGCAAGAGATAAATCTTGGCACGACAGACACATCAAGAAGAAAATGTTCAAGGAAGGAGATCTAGTACTGATGTATGACATCAAATCATTTCAGCACCCTGGAAAGCTCAAAATGCATTGGTTTGGACCATATGTAGTAAAATCTGTCACAGATGGAGAAGCTATACAGTTAATAGATTTATTAGGTGCAAAACTTAGAGGGACGATCAATGGGAGCTGACTGAAGCTGTACAAGGACAGTCGACAACCCACCGCGCAGTAAAAAAAAAAAAACCAATATATTGCAAAAGAACCAAGAGGAAAGAAGAAAAAAGGGCACAGTGCACTAGAGGTAGCAAGGCCACGCAAATTTAGAAACATAAACGCGACGAGGAGAAGGACACCGGTCATATACAAAGGGAAACAAGTGGGAAAGGAAAGTCGACAAAAGCAGGACGACATGACAACACTAGGCAGAATTAAAGGACGACAAGGATCGATGGGACACCACATTAATCGAACCAATTGAAGACAACAAGGCAGAAAAATGGCAAGTACGAAACCGTCGGAGATGCATTGAACCCACAATTAAGGTGCATTAAACCCATAATGAAGGAAGTGTCTTCGACAAGCTTCATGGGAAACCCATACAACACACGGATGCGGGAAACAACAATCTATTCACGAAAAAATAGCAGACAAAGAGCAATAGAGGTTGAAAAGCATAGAGCGAGTTCATAGAGTCCACAGAGACCATTCAAACCCAACCAACGTTCGACATTCACCGCCATGGAACCGCCCAAGCAAGCAGAAACAAGCCACACCATCAGGAAAACCAGAGTTCAGACCAGGTCACGAGGACATGCGGAAGAAGGTGAACAATAGTCGTCGGAGATCATCAACATCGACGAGATCCCATCTCGAGACACAACACCAGTGCACTCTACACCCATACTTGAAGAAATCCAACAGCCAACATCATAGGGCAAGAATACAGACACACTAGCAGAAGTACAGGAGCCACAGAACTAGGAAGCATAAACCCTGAAGGAGGTACAACCAAAGAACACAGAAGCAACTCAGGAAGTCACTGGAACGACACCAAATCCGAAAAAAGCAGTTGAGCCAGACTAGTCTCAAACGACCATATCAGACCACCCAGCAGAAGGGATGATCAAAGATGTCTCAGGATGACCAGAATGGTATACGGAGGAACAACCGGAAGCCGCTGGAACTTCGAGCCAACCACCACCATCGAAGGAAGACAATATACAAATACCCAAGTCACCTCGGAAGAAACCTGTAATAGAAATTGTTCTACCACGCATATCAGCTGGGGTATAGGTAGGACAAGAGCTACTAGGTCATATTAGGAAGTTCAAATACTCAAACCACGATGTAGCAGACGAAGACAAGTTCCCAGAACTTGAAAAGAGAGTATACATGGAGACGATGGGCATGAATAGGTTTGGAGAACCAATTAGTCAACCACTGTAATGGGCAACCAGATTGGAGAAGACAGACATTTTAGGTCTGTTAGATCTACCACATTTTGGCAGAGGTTAGCACGCAACCGCATGCATCAAACAACTATTAGCGGTCATGCATGGTGGGGACATCTGGCTGGACAAGCTCGTCTCAATAGATGTAGAGCTTATCGCGAGCATAATAGGATTGCCATCTCAGGGTATGGATTTCGCGCAGTTTTTGCATGACAAAACCAAGGAGAAAGCGCTAGCAGAAGAGATGAAGAAGAAGTATGGCACTGATAGGGGGACAAGAGGGATCATTATCAAGAGGATCAACGATTCTGCCACACAACTGGGTGCAAAAATCTTAGCCTGCAAGCTGCTGAGAAAATGCCGCAAGGAGGAAGTCCCAGCTGGGGTTGTTGCAATTGCAGCTCAGTGCACAGAAGGCACCTCAATGAGATGGGCACTGTATCTCTTAAACTTATTCTTGGATGATTGCAAGGATGCACATGATCTAGGCACAGAGTTTCACTACTCATGGTTGATCACACTGATAACCTTCATTGGATGGAAAGAGCCAAGGTATGTATTTTTTTGTACTAGACCCAAACTGACTCAGGGAGCGAGATATTTGTTGCTCAGAGCCAGGCCAGAGGCTAGGAGAAAAAAGGTGAATGGGGCCATCTTTGAAGGATACCTATGTGACCTACATGTATCCATCTCTAAAATGTGGAGAATAACACCAGAGGCTGTCGCGCGATATTGGGACATCGCCAACTTCTAGGCTACACGACACATAATGTGGATACATACAAGGAAGGATCATGATAAACAATGGCTACATATGCGCTACTATATCATAGAGGGCGACATTGACATGGTCATCAACGAATGGGATGATGAATGGAGGATTCCAACCATCACCCAGGAATTACCGGACAAAATAGCAAAAGAGGAGGCAGGGTAGGGAGAAACCCAACCAAAGGAAATTCAAGTGCCCAAGAGATGAAGAACGGGCCAGGGAAAAACAACACAGACAACCGAAGGGCCAATGAACACAGGGACGCAGAACGGGAAAAAGGATAAGACGCAGTCAGTCGAGGAGGAGCAACAACAAGTCGAGCCTGTGTAAGAGACCACAACAAATCCCAACCCACACACAATAGGGGCAAACAAGAGGCTAGCCATGCAGATAAAAGGCGTGCACAAGAAGTCAAAGGCACAAAGAACACCATCAGAGTATACGATCATGGATGACGATGGAGAAATTATAGCCCGAATGGTCCAGGATTGTCTATTTGAGGACTTCGACCATGTTGCACACCACAGGGATAGGAGTCAGGAGTTATTGGCAGACATGCGGTAGCTCCTCAAGAAAATCGGGGAAGGGCAGCCAACAAGCAGCAGGCGAATCCAACCATCAACACTATAGACAGAAGGAAGAGGGCAAGAAGAATAACGAGAGTCATTCTAGGCAATATTGCAGCCACACACAACATTCCACATCAACCCTAGTATGTTGCGCATGGACGAAATTGTGGGGCAGACACCCTTGAAGGACTTAAGCCAAATCCAACTTGTGTTGATGAGGATACCATTAGGGGCACTACACAGGTTGCAGGTTAGGGTAAACCACGAGGTACAATCCCACACACACAAATACTTAACCGAGCTGAAGCATGCAACAAAGAAGAGGGACGCGTTGGAAATAGTCTATGAGCATGCTAAATCTGAGACCCAGGAGGAAAGGGAGCACATAAAAATATTGGAGTAGAAAGTGGCAGGAACTTACGAGAAGATTCCACAGGCCGTGCAAAGTGATGAAATCATAACAACAGAAAATATTGATCGGATTGCGTAGGCAATAGATCAATATCAAAAGGAGATCGAGAATCTCCGAGAACAACTCATACCAACTACTCCACTAGCAGTCAAGGAGAAAAGGAAGCAGGAAGCAACAACGCAACTGCAGGAGATAGAGCAACAAGTTAGCACAACAACTGACTTGTTCGATAAAGCAACACAACTTTGGACTAAGTTAGAGGAGGATCAACAGATCCAAAAGTGGGATAAGGAAGAAGAAAGGATCAACAGATCCAAAAGTGGGATAAGGAAGAAGAAAGGATCAACGCAACGATCCAAGAACTCAAACAGAGGAAAAAGACAATGCTAGTTATAGAACGCGTCAAGGGAACGCAGGAAATGAAGAAATTGTAGGCAGAGCTCACTACCGTGCAAACACATAAACAAGAGTGGCAGGCTCAAATGGAACCGTTGCAAGAACGGGTAGCAGAAGTCCTGGCACAAGCAGAGGAAGCCAAGGAACATATAGCACAGACCCAGGCAGAGTGCGTGGAATTGATTAGTGACGAAATTGCAGTCAAGACAGTGGACACACTCAAGGAGAAGACTGTGCAGGCACAAACACATGCAACAGAGCTCAGGGAAAATTTCTAGGCGATCACCAAGGAGATCAAAGAAGCACACAAAGGATAGGTGGTTCGGGACAAGCCACATGTCAATGTTGGGGGCCTGTTGGAGGTTGGCCAAAGTGGAAAAGCATGGGGGTTTTTGGGAAAGAAAGCGTGCACAAGGGAAGTGACAGCTGGAAAGAAGCACAACACACGCACATGCAAATAAAGCAACAATTGGAAGAAAGAACAACACACACATGGGAGGAAGACCTAACGACATTAGGGTTAGGATTTTGGTAAGGTATTGTAAATGAATGAAGAACCCGAAATGTATAAATATAAATACTTAGGTATCATAAGGGGTTTGGTTTTGATTATTGTAGCGGCGCATGAGTTGATGTGATATGCAATGTTTTTGCTGTAAGATCTATTTTGTATAAGCTGTTGAGCTAGAGAGGATGAGGGAGGGTAGATCTTGAGGGTTAGATCGTAGGCTGTGGAGCCTAGTGTGATCTAGTCCGCCTCACATATGTCTTACCCGACTGAGAAGAGTTGTAGCGTGCGACGCTGTAGATGCGAAGATAATATAATAAAAGAGTTGAGTGCCAAATCTTTGTGGACGTAGCCCAGGAGGGGGTGAACCACGGTAACATATGTGTTATGTGATGAATGCTTGCATATCCTTATTGTCTGAAGCAATTATTATTATGTTGAATGAATGAGTTATTATAATTCTTGTTTAGTTGTTGTTGCGATATCGAGTGAATAAGTTGTTGGATTTACTGCATAGTCGTGAATAACAATATGTTGCATTTACAAGTCATAATAATGGTTCAATATCTAGCTCGCTTATTTCACACTCAATCCTAGGCTGTAAACACCCGAGTCTTACAACCACCCATTAAAACTATCTCGGGTGAGACTGCGCAATGCATTTTGTGTGTTGCGTTTCCTTCTGGTTTACCAGGAGGGCCGATAGTTTTAGAGGCTTTGTTGGAAACCTGAACAAACATGAACCCTGGGTCAATAAACTCAGACAATATAAAAGAGAAGTAACCAACACGAGGTCTATGCTTTGCTTTCCTTTTCTCAATTATGAGATGCAAGTACAAAGAAAGGGGCACTCACTATGGATTTTCCATGGACACTATGACTTGAATGGTTGCTATAACAATACAATAACAATACCAAAAGAATGGAACCCCTCCCTTTCATAGCGGCCCAATATTTAACATAGCTTGATAGTTGTCTAGGGTTAGGGTTAAGGATTTTGCATTGCCTCAACCATCAATTAGTGTTTGGGTTTTGGACCCTCTAGAATCTTCTTAAGAGTCCACATGTGACTAGCTCCACATGTGTGAGAAATGGGGGCTGACGTGGCATCCACGCAGTACCATGGTGGCGAACAAGATAGGTCAACTTGTGAGAGGCATAACTTCCACATGCAAACTACAATTGAGGTGACTTTTACACTATCTTTCTAGTGTGTAGAACAACATTGAGGCATTGCAAGTTATGATCACAAATTTTTGACCCCCAAAAGTGTCGTTTGATGCCTCAAACCATTTCTGGAAGTTTCTAGACCCCAAATCACCAAATTGGGATTTGGCCATAATATAGGCCCTGCATGACAATTCCTCCATTTTTTCCACCCAAAAAGTACCAAGATAGATGAAAAATTATATAATGATCCATTTCAGGTCATACCTCCTCATTTAGGGAGGATTTTGGTCCCCAAAATCTTTTATTAAATGAGGCGAGGAAAATTTTCCTCTACCTTCTCCCTAGAGTACCATTTAGCCTTGCCTAGAAGTTTCCTTTTCAACCCTATTTGCTAGAGTTCATGTTGCCCCTATTTGGTAGTTATGGACTTCTTCTACAAAACAATATCTTATGTCAAAATTTCCCGAGCTTCTAGTTCTATGTCCTCTATGGTAGGTAGGACCTACTCCTAAGTTTCCTGATCCAACATGGAAGACTCATAGAGTTTTAGATTTTCCACATTCACTATCGAGTAAATGCACATATATAGGGGTAGAATGAGTTTGTGGACATTATCACCCACCTTCTCCAATAATTCAAAAGGACCATACCCCGAAGCCTTAATCTTCTTACCAAGACTATGTAGTCTTTCTCTATTTAGATGCAACCAAACTCCAACCTTGAATGTTTTCTCAATTATGTGTTGATCATGTCAGGCCTTGTATTTTTCTTGTGTCTTCCCTATTGTCTCTGATCCAAAAAGGATCCAGAGGAGACTAAGGATAACTCAAAATCCGCAAAAGCAATTCAAGAAGCTCAGAATGACCTCAGTAGATAGAGAAAGGGAAAAAATTCAAAGTCCTAAAAGCTCAGTGAAACTGAGATTATCTCAAAGAGCACATCGTAAGCTTTCCAACAATGCAAACGACTCATCAAATGAAGTTACGGATCAAAAGATATTTGCGGTCAAAGTTTTGGTCAACCTAGTTGAGTCAGTAGGGATGAGTCAACATCCATACTGTTGATGTCATCATCATTACATATGACATCAGTGTTCATACAGGGTACGTGGAACATGCAAAGGGCGACACGTGTCATGTTGATGTCAACATGATGTCATCATGATGACATGGCAGCACTAGAGGCTGCCACATGTCACTCGATTTTGGACTTTTTTAGTCAATCTGTGGACCAATGCGAAAGTAACACGTGGTAGTCCATACAGCCATGTGGCAGACCATACAACCACCTTTCAGGTGACGTGGCAAACTGACAAAGAAGGGATGATGTGGCGCTGATAGTGCAAAAGTGGTGACGTTTCCCAATGAAAGGCTACCACATGGTAGCAAGCAAATGCATTAGGACGCCCAACATTTGAATTTCCAAAAATTAGCGGGGTTGGCTGGTGCCAACCCCCAATCTACCAAATTTGATAGAATTCTTCCAAATCTGGCCGGATGTAACCACACCACCAGAATTAACCGTATTCTCCAAAGGCTTCGCCAAACTTAACCGTATCCACCAAAGTCTCCACCAAAACCACCAACCAAATATATATTATGTTGTAACCATATACCAAAAACAGGAGTCCCACGGGTTCGACCCCGGGATCTCCCCTATCAACTCCGCCTTTGCAATTTCTGCCAACCATTTGGGCTAGGGTGTGACTTGGTAAAATCCTCCCCCATTATTACTTAATTATTTCTTTTCGCTAATGCACGGGGGGGGTGTAGACCAGGGGCACGACCGTATTGATCGGGCATGATTTTCAAGATATATTCTCATGAATTTATTGTAGGATGCATGCACGAAAACTGAGACAAAATTTCTCTTAGGCATGAAAGTGCCAAACTCAGATCGAGGCATGGAGACAGACATTTTTTGGTAATTCGACGCCACAAATTCAGTGGTGTTGTTTGTTTTCTTATCCGAGCAAAGCTTCTGCAACTTAACTCCATAATGAGGTATACTTATGTATTTTTCCAAATTCTTTTGCTGAGTTAATAAAAAGGCCTACCCATTTGAGAGCGGGACCCAGAGACGTAGTCCACTAGGGATGAACTCTGTTATCGAGTTTTTGTGTTCAGATCTAATGCATATGCCTCTTCTTTATTGAGTTATTCCTTCTTTACGGTGTATTTCAATTTATGTTCATTTAATACAATTCTTTAATAAGTCACATCGATGAAAAGATCCAGGATCAGTATCCTATACTTGCAAATGGATCTACCTAATATTTTCAACATGTTTTCCAGTTTTAATAGATCTTATGTGATGCCTTCCATTACTCCTCCTTGTAGTCCACATATAACATCCAAATGCGATGGTGGAAAATACCCAAAACAAGTTTCAAAAGGGGACTTACTGGTAGAAGTGTGGACCACTCTGTTATAACAACATTAAATATAAATCAAATTTTCATCCCATATCTTTGGATGCTTTTGATTGTAACCCCTCAAAAGATGAGCCAGTGTCATGCTGACTACTTTTGTCTACCCATCTGTCTGTGATGGAAAGCAGTAGATATATTCAACTTGGTGTCCATCTTCTCTAGGAGTGTAGTCCAAAAATCACTGAGAAATATGGTATCCCTATATGCGATGATTCCCCTTGGTATCCCAAAGTGCACCTAGACCTTTTCAAAGAACATGCTTATTGCTTCTTGTCCTTTGATGGTCTTTTTACAAGGCATAAGAATGCACATCTTGTTGAACCTATCAACTACCACAAACAAATAGTCATGTTCCTTCTTGGTTGTTGACAAACCACTCACAAAATCCATGGAGATGTTCTACTAGGGTCTAGTGGGTACATGTAAGGGATGGTATAAACCTTTCTTTATGTTACTAAGTATGCTAGTACAACAAAGTATGTATCCGCTAATAAATCGATCTACATCTTCTTACATTTTGGGCCAATACACATACCTCTATAAGTTGGAAACTTCCTCCCGAACACTAAAATGTATTGCAACCTTGGAGGTGTGAGCCTCTCTAATAAGATGAAATCTTTCACTTTTAGGAACACAAAGCTTGTATAGCTTGTAGAGAAACCCATTCTAGAGATGATAATCAACCTCACTACCGCCTTCTTCTACATTATTTTGGCTTGTAGCTATTGAAACACCTCTTTAAAGTATTCATATTTTGTGTATGCCTCTTTGTATGCATCATGGGTATAAGGATCCATGTGCATAAGAGTTCCCAAAATTGTAATCTTAGATGTGGGTGGCTTTAAAAGCATGCCTTCCAACTTATTAGCGCTACCCATCTATTGATTCTTTTGTCATTGGAAACTCTTACCACTAGCTATTACAACATGATGAAGTGGTGCATCTACAATTGAAAAGGATGCTATAAAATTATATAATTGTTGGGGAAGGGGGTGGAACCAATGATGAAAACAATTAAACACTTCTGTAGATAATTGAAGAGGAATATTTTTTTTTCAAAGACAGAGGTGGTGTCTAAAGATGTCGTTACAACACTTCAACAAAGCACACTGTGATTATAACATCATAGTGCATATTGGACCTTGATATCTCTAGATGATATCAACTTGATCGCTTGATCACCATGATGATAATGATCCAAGGGGTCTGCTATTTATAGCCTCAAGATTTAACTAACTTCCATAGAATCCAGAAGATATTGTCCACAATTAATCGTCGGTTGTTAGAGTTGACTCCGCCAAAACCATGTTGTCGAGACACATCGACAAGGCTACTCAACCCAACCGACTATGCGTCCAACTTGTAGTCGATTTTTGGGTTGGTCGATCCATCGCTCAATTATTTTCACTTGTTGGCCGACTATCTGATCGACAGGCATGTCGACTACTCGATCGACTGATGTAGTGTGTTGGTCAATCGCCTAACCGACTGTATCTAGATGTTGATCGATTGCTCGACCGACTAAATATAGGAGATGTGTGATGAACCATCAATGCTTGATGTTCCAACACCCTCCCATCAACACATGTCTCTCGAGATTCAGTAGGTGAAATTATGTCATCAGAACACCCCCCATAATTGCAGCTTCTTGAAGCCCAAGTATCATGCATAGCTTGATAAATCGAGCTTAAGCTAAAGGTTTGGTGAATATATCAACAACCTGATCATCTGTTCTACAATATTCAAGAGAGACAATATTTTCATGAACCAATTGTCTCAAATAGTGAGCATGGAGCTCAACATGCTTCATCTTATTGTGGGCAATGAGAATGTCAACAACCTATATAACACTTTGGTTATCACAATAGATTGTAGTCGAGGTCTGAATAGAAAGGCCAAGTTCTCCCAAAAGTTGGTAGATCCATACTGCTTCAGTACCTGCTTGAATGACGCCATAGTATTCTACTTTTGTAGTGGACAAAGAGACTACCTTATGTTTCTTGCACAACCACACCAACGATATGATGCTAAAGCAAAACACATAGCTAGAAGTGGACTTCCAATCATCATTGTCACCATTCCAATCAGAGTCGGTGAAGTCGATTAGTGAATCTGAACTTTGACAATACTTGATACCAAAATGAGTGGTACCCTTGATATAATAGACAATTTGTTTGTCTGCTTTCCAGTGGCTTTCTTTAGTGTCCTACATAAACCGAGAAACCACACTAACAACAAAGGAAATGTCAGGTCGACTATGAGTAAGATAAATAAGATTGTCGACCAATTTTCGATAAAGTGTAGGATTGACTGTGGGTGTTTGACAAGTTTTGGTAAGCTTCACTCCAGATTGAAAAGGAGTATCATAAGGCTTGCAATCAACCATCTTAAAACATGGCATTAGAGCCATCACATATTTAGATTGAGAAATGAAAAATCCATCACATAGTGGTAATACTTGAAGACCCAAAAAATAATGCAGAGTACCAAGATCTGTCATGTCAAAGGAGTCAACAAGTTGTTTCTTCAATCTAAGGATGAGATCATTATTATTGTCAATAATGAGTAAGTCATCTACATATACAACAACAATTAAGGTGTCTCCATTTGTATGGAGTACATACAAGTTGCGATCGAATTCACAACATTTGAAACCAAGTCAAAGAAAGAAAATGTCGATCTCAACATACCAAGCTCCGGTAGCTTGCTTCAAACCATAAAGTGACTTCTTGAGTCGACAAACCAAATTGGAATATGTCACAAAACCAAGTGGTTGTTCCATGAAAATCTCTTCAGATAGGTCTCCATGAAGAAAAGCACTCTTCACATCCATTTGATGGATTTGTCATCCAAAATTAGTAGCAAGGGAAAGAATCACTCGAACATAGTTCATCTTTGCGACAGAGGCAAATGTTTTAGTGTAGTCAATTCCTTCTTGTTGAGAAAATCACTACATAACTAGGCATGGTTTATGTCGCTCAACAATACCTTCATAGATAAATTTGGTCATGTAGACCCATCGACACTTCAACTAAGTCCCAAGTGTGATTCTTTGACTACAAATCAATTTCTATCTGCATGGGCTGCTCCCATTCAAGTCATCCTTCAACATTTGAGTAGGAAACAAGATAAGAAGTTTCAAGTACACGAGTCATGAGGGAAACAATGGCTTGTTGCTTTTGACTTCAAATTTTTCATCTGAAGGAAACATCCCCGACATCAACTCCAACAAATTCAATTGTCTTGGCAACCCATATGGGTAGATGTGAACTATGATTTAATATAGCATATCAATTAGAATTCGAAGGGTCTTCGGTCGACATACCGATCGAAATAGAGGATGACAGACTAGTTGACTCGGAGGTCAACAGTCTAGTCGAAATATGAACAAGGTTCGACTCTCCAATCGAAGGACTAAAATATGGAACAAGAGAACCAATGTTGGAGATGACATCGAAGGAATCATCCTTTAGCAATCCATAGGAGGCATTCGATAACTTAATTCCATAAGACTTCTCATCAAACCATACATTCCATTTGATATAATTTTTCCATTTGATAGGATCAAACAATCTATATGCTTTTGACTCTTTAGAGTATCCCATCATGATGCAAGCATGACTCTTTGCATCCAACTTCTTTATGCAATCATTGAAAAATGTGAGCCTGAGCAACACATCCAAACACATGGAGGTGGTCATGAAGGCTTCTTTCCACACCATTGTTCAAATGGAGTCATGGAATGAAAAGCCGGAGTCGAGATGCGGTTGAGTAGATAGTTTGCACAATAAATTGCTTCAGCCCAATTTATCAATTTCAACCAATGTCCAATTTTTTCATTCTGCGATGCCATTCTGCTGAGGTGTGTGAGGGACTGACTGCTGCCAGTCAATACCATATCGAACCAGGTATTCTTCAAAAGGTCGATTTACATACTCACCAACATTGTTTGATCTCAGGCACTTGATGGGTCGACCACATTGCTTTTCAACAAAGGCTCTAAACTCCTTGAATTTTTCAAAGACAAGGTTCTTGTTTTTCAAAAAATAAACCCATGTAATGAAAGAAAAATCATCAATAAATATTAAAATATACCTTGTGCCTACTAGTGAAGGTAGATTGATGCAATAGACATCACTATAAACCAACTCCAATAGGTTATGTGCTCGCCATGATTTTCCAGAGTGGAATGGTGATCGATGATGCTTCCTAAGCACACAGTCCTTATAGACTCCTTCAGGGGGAAACACCTTTAGTAAACCAAAAACCATGTTCTGAGTTTTCGGTGCCTGCAGACTTCAAAATTTTAGGTGTTCGAGTCGGTCATGCCAAATTCAAATTCTCTCATTAGTGTGAGAAACAAGTGCAGTCGATTAAGTTTTAGGTTGAGTCATGTCACATAATGTGTATAGATTGCCCGTTGGGTCGAGAAGCCCGCCGACGATAATCAAATTTCCATTATTCAAGTCATGAACATAGAACTGATCTAGACAAAATTCCACAATATTACATGTTTGTGTTAAGTGAGCAACAAACAACAAATTGGCACTGAGATTTGGCACATGATAGACGCCGAAAATCTTCCTATGTCAACAAGCAACATCACCCTGACCAGCTACATCTAGATCAAAATCATCGGCAACATACATTTTCCTCTGCTTAGCTTCATCCAACCATGTGAGCAAGGAGGCATCCTTAGCCATGTGATGAGTGCACCCAGAGTCGACTACCCATTCTTTCTGTGCAAATGAGACAAAAAAGCTTGAGAAGTTCCAACTTGGAAGGTAAAATTATCATCGGGTTAGCATTCAACATACACGTTTCCTTCCAGGAATTTAACCTTCTCCTCTAAATCGTCTCACTTCTTACATCAAACTTTCTCCACATGTCCAGTCTTTTCATAGTATTGACATGTCTTCTTCTTTCGACTGCATTGGGGTGCATCTATATGTCCCTTAGGTTTCTGGTCGCGGTATGCAGGTTTCTGTGTAGAGGTATCAAATCATACTCTATCCCTGGGATCCATCTTGCTCTTTCCCTTGAGTAATTGAGCTTGATGTTTCCCACCAAGATTTCCTTATTCAAGTAGTTTGTGTTGATTAGTAATCAAAAGGCCACATAAAACTTCAAAGGTGTAATCCTTACCATCTTCCTTGTGCGATTGCCAGTTGGTGAAAAAAGTCGACATGAACACATCAAATGGTGTTCTCAAGTTCATTAGGACCAACTCGATGAGTTTTCCATTCTTCTTTTGATAGTTCTTTCCACATTCTCCCAATTTCAACCGGAGTTCTTTGACACACACCAAACAGTCCTCCATTCTTTCAAAAGAATGAGGATTAAGAGAGATAAACTCTTTCTCCATCTACATGACATGGCTCTCGTCAACTCATTCGAACAACGAATTCATCTTCCTCCAGACTTGATGAGGGAAGACGATACCATTGAGGTGAAACCAAATCTCCCACGAGATGTAGGTCGTGATGACCCCCACAACCTCATCCTTCTTTCCATCAACAACAAACTTTGTCTGGTTGTCTGTTGGATCTGGAATCACAACATTCATATACTGACACAATCCTTTTCTCTTCAATATGGTTTCCATATTTGGTGCCCATATTGCATAATTTGATCCATTCATAACAACAAGATCAATCTTCGAAGCCATCTTCGATATCTAGACAAAAAGGTCTGTTTTCAGATGTTCCAATAAGCAAACCACCGTCCTAGAGTCATTTGCATAATAGATCCGACTCAACAAGATTTGCAAACAATAGGTCAAAGTTTTAAACCATCAGCTCTGATACCATGTTGGGGAATGGGGTGGAAGTAGTGACAAAAACTGATAAACACTTTTGTAGATAATCAAAGAGGAATAATTTTTTTTTAAAGATAGAGGTGGTGACTAAAGACACCGTTATGACACTTAAGCAAAGCGCACTATGATAAGAACATCACAATGTATATTGTACCTTGATATCTTCATATCATATCAACTCGATCACTTGATCGCCATGATGATAATGACCCAAGGGGTCTGCTATTTATAGCATCCAGATCTAACCAACTTCTATAGAATCCAGAAGATCTTGTCCACATATAATCGTCGGTTGTTAGAGTTGAATCTACCAGAATCGCGTTGTTGAGTCAACTTGACAAGGATACTCGAGCCAACCGCTTATGTGTCCAACTTGTAGTCGATTGTTGGGCTGGTCGATTCACCGACCAACTATCTTCAATTGTTGATCGACTGTTCGACCAACATGCACGTCAACTACTTGATCGACTGATGTAGTGTGTTGGTCGATCACCTGACTTATTGTATCCAGATGTAGGTCGACCACTCAACTGACTAAATCCAGGAGATGTGTGATGAACCATCAATGATTGATGTTCCAACAATAAGTACTGAGCTACCCCAAGAAAACTCCCAACTTAGTGACATTCGTAAGAGTTGGCCACTCGAGGATAACCTCCATCTTCATAGGATCTATCTTGAGTTCCCCCCACCAATCACATACCCCAAATACATCAATGATTGCTGAGAAAATTCACATTTGTTAAGGTTAGCCAACAACTGATGCTTTTTCATAGTCTCTAACATTTGCATGAGACGTGAAATATGCTCTTCCCAAGTAAATATATAAACCAATATGTCATTTAAGTACACTTTCTCAAATGAATCTAAAAAGGGGTGCAATACATCATTCATCAAATACATAAATGTAGTTGGTGCATGCCATAAATTAAAATACATTACCAACCATTCATATAGACCTTGCCTTTGATGAAGGTGGTCTTCTAGGCATCTTCTTGTTTAAATCATACCTGGTGGTATCCCAATTTGAGATCCAACCTAGTGAAGTACATGACATACTGCAATTAATCTAACAAATCATTGATCCGGGGCAAGGGGTATTGATTCTTGAGGGTGATATTGTTTAAAGCTCTATAATCGATACACATTCACCAAGTCCCATCCTTCTTAGGTTCTATGATGATAGGTGACCTAGAAGGTGAGGTGCTTGGTTGAATTACTCCTTACTTCAACAATTGTTGCAATTGTTTCTTCACTTAATCTACATCTAAAATGGACTATCTATAAAGCCCAATATTTGGCAATGGAAAGTTAGGCAACCACTACATCTTGTGACAAATTCCCTCTTAGATGGTATCCCTTTGAGCTCCTGAAACAATTCTCTATATGCTTGTAACAACTCCTTCGACTGACATTTCTTCTCTTTAGTACATTTGTTTAGAGATGCCTTTAATTTTACCGATTCGTCACTTGGTTGATTCTCACTTGAGAAAATTAATACAAACTTCCTTCTAGAACTAAGCAATTTCTTATCTAGGTTGGCACTTACTATAGAGATCTTAGATTTACCTTTGTGTGCATTGACGATGAAAGAGTTCCCATCCAGGATCAAGTAGTACTGGGAAAAGGGTATCTATTCTTGAGGTTGATCTTGTTCAAAGATTTGTAGTCAATACAAATTTGCCAAGGCCCATCCTTCTCAAGTACTATGATGATAGGTGACCCACAAGGTGAGGTACTTGGTCGAGTTACTTCCTGATCTAATAACTTCTCTAACTGTTTCTTCACTTAATCTGCTTCTAGGATGGACTATTTGTACAATCTAATATTTGGAAATGGGGAGTTATTAAACAATTGTATCTCATGCTTTACTTCCCTCTTAGGTGGTGTTGTAATCTTCTAGATTACATGGGCATTCAACGAAGGGACTACATTAGGGAAATCACATCAAGAACACACACACGTAACTCAAGAAAGAAGAGATATTTGCGGGAAGGTTAACCAACCGAGTTCATATTCCTTCTTCAAGAGTATTTATACATTGGAGAGATGGTTGGAGAGGTTATACCCACTCCAACTAATCATTCATTAAGTTTCCTCTATCATGTACTTGAATTTATGTACTTTATTACATATATATCATATATTCACGAATATGTTAATGTCTAATGTGTGATGAATGTTATAAGGGCCTAATAGGCCTCCCAACATCTCCCCCACACGCAAATCCTTGTTCGTCATGAGCAAGTGTGAACCAACATCCTGGGTCTCTACTTCTGCAAAAGTATCCTTACTGTGCATCAACCGTGCATACCGGTCTACATAGGTAAATCAACCGCAACAACCGCCAACCGTATAGGAAGATACATGTATACAAGGTTTATTATGACTAGTTTCAAATGGATTTGGATGACTACATATCACAGGTCCCAACTCCTCGATATCCATGCTTTCAACCTTATCTACTAGTTGAAGGGCACCCACTGCCGCCTCAACCAATTGCAAACTTTCACTCCTCATAGGAACCATCGAGGTTGCTCCTTTTACCAAATATTTCAAGCACACCAACGATCTACCGCTCCCGAGGGTTATTTTCTGGGATAGATGAAGGTCTGCGACATCGACCAATCCTACTATTCTTTGCTTTGGCATTCACAACCCAGGGAACTGCTCTGCAACTCTTATACGAAGGGGCTCAATCAATTCAATTGTTCTTGTGTCATCATCTTGTCCTTTAATCTCTTGTGTGTGTATGTCATGTGATGTCTCTTTCTTGAATGCATTCTTCTCTTGTTCAATCTCCTCTTCTACTTGGTCCATCTTGGATGCTCTCATTGGATCATGCTATATGTCAACTTTGTTTTTTTTTGCTCCACTTCTATCAATCATGGTCATGCTTCTTTATGCTTTCAAATCTATGGCAATGTATGGAGTTTGCATTTTACATTACATGAAGGACAACTTTGACTATGACTCAACTAAGACTCCGCATGATCATGACTTGACTCTATTCAACTAGGAAACAACTCATTGGATTTTACTATGACTTTCTGACTTAATTATACAAAGACTCTTTTTTGTTGGTACTAGACTTTTACAATTCAACTAAATGTTTTCGACTGGATATCAACTGATGTCGGCAAGGAACCAATCTCACCAGCCAAGGACCAACTTACATTACAACAAGTGGAGAGAATCATCTGCCTTGAAGACTCACGTTTAACTCCCTTCTTTCTTTAGGCGTTGCTTTTAACTTAGATCTTATAACTCAATCGAATCAATTGTTTACTTGACTCAAGATGGTTCACTTGACAACATTTTTTTTTTTTTTTTTCAACTTTATAGACTGACTCAGACTCAAACTCAACTATCGACTTGACTAAATTATCCTTCATATAATACATTATACATGAGACTCCATTTATAATGATTCCATCTTTGTTTTTACATTGCTTCAAGATATATTACTAACATACTCCAAAAAGACTCATAAGAATGACTTCATATGCCTTGACTTTGTATGCCACTTTTTTACACTAGTATGGAAGTTCAAAATATAATGACTTGATACAAGCTTCTTGAGAATTTATTTTTCCACTCACAAACTACACTGTAGCAATTAATTTGAGTTTGACTATTCTTGGTAATGCCTTAAGTTCTCATACCTTTAAACTTCCATTGTTGACTGCCCCAATTACTTAGTCAATTCTCTGTCAATGTAGGTTGGCTCAAGAACTTGGTCAATTCATCGTTGATATTGACTTGGCTTCAATTTGTTCACATGGGTACTATTACTCTATTTTTTCCAACATTCTCTCACTTGACCATATTATGCATCAATATAATCATGTTTACATGACTCTTCTCGTCAATCAAGAAACTATTCTTATCAACCAAGGTAAACTACAAGCAAACCTCATGCAAGTCGAATGGTAGTTGGTCGACTCTCATTTTGAGTCAATGGTCAACTTCATTTCCGATAGTCGATTCATAATTTGGTTGACCCTTTTCTTGTTCGACCACTAGTATTCCTACGTCTCCTCGTAAGTTTTGGTCAACTAATTCAAAAACAATAGGAAACTCTTCGTCTTCTTCATATGTTTTGGAAGGAATAATCAAACAAGCTTGTTACCCTCTTAAGGGTAGAAACCTTTGTATACCTTTACAAAAATATCATGTAGCTACTTGCACGAGCTTTCATTCATCACTGACCAGTTCCAGACTTAGTCCTTTTTAGTCTCCAATCGTGACATGATGCCAGATCGATGAACCATGATGTGCTTACTTTAGATGCTCAGACACACTTTGGTGGTCCAAGTCACTCCATTTATACTCCATGTATAATATTTGTTTAGACATGATGATATACCCCCCTGGCATGTCATGAAGTTGTGGTTACCTTAAACGGTTGACTAGGATGTCATAACATATAGAGTTTTCTCACTTGTGTCATATTACATCCATGGAAAACATATTTATGGTTAGAAGTGTGCCCTCTTCTAACATGACTCATACTACTAGGTGTTTATAATGGGTAGCACAATCCATTTCCTAACCATACTGCGTATTTTCCATCTCCCCAAGTATCACTCGTTTCCATCCACAATAAAAAATGACTGCATCCTATCATGTATGACTACTCAAAGGTAAAAACGAAAGGTCGAAATCAAGAAAGCCTAAATTAAATGAAGCTATAAAGGCTAAAGAGGTGAAGAGCAACACAAACAAAGTAAAACTACTTCACTATGCCCCCCCTTTCAAAGTCTTAAGAGAAAAATGCATATCTAAAGATAAAGGACTTAGAAAAAATAATGATTAATCAAAAGAAAATAAAGGGGAAGTGTGTGCAGATTGAAGTAGTAAGGCTCCCTCTGGAAAGCTACTGTAAAAAATGCCTAGCTAAAATAAAGCTAGAGGCACAAAAAAGCTAAAAGCTTGACCTGTGCACGTATACAACTTTGAGAATCATCAAATGACGATTTTCCCTTTTCCCTTTCATCACCGTTCTCACTAATTGCTTATCTAACAAAATTAGGAAATATGAGTTTTCCTTAGGAGTGGGCTTATTTAAAATCATTAACAATGTTTCCCTGGGTAAAAGTTAGGTAATTGCAAAAATTAAATTAAAATGTGATGTTTACTAGGAAATTGTCACTTGGAACTATGAATTAGTGATTTTCTAAGGGGCTAGACTCATCATCCTAGGTAGATATTAACATTGGAGTGTTATTGGACCCATTGGACACGTGAAGCACACCCTTTCTATTCNTTCAAAAAATAAACCCATGTAATGAAAGAAAAATCATCAATAAATATTAAAATATACCTTGTGCCTACTAGTGAAGGTAGATTGATGCAATAGACATCACTATAAACCAACTCCAATAGGTTATGTGCTCGCCATGATTTTCCAGAGTGGAATGGTGATCGATGATGCTTCCTAAGCACACAGTCCTTATAGACTCCTTCAGGGGGAAACACCTTTAGTAAACCAAAAACCATGTTCTGAGTTTTCGGTGCCTGCAGACTTCAAAATTTTAGGTGTTCGAGTCGGTCATGCCAAATTCAAATTCTCTCATTAGTGTGAGAAACAAGTGCAGTCGATTAAGTTTTAGGTTGAGTCATGTCACATAATGTGTATAGATTGCCCGTTGGGTCGAGAAGCCCGCCGACGATAATCAAATTTCCATTATTCAAGTCATGAACATAGAACTGATCTAGACAAAATTCCACAATATTACATGTTTGTGTTAAGTGAGCAACAAACAACAAATTGGCACTGAGATTTGGCACATGATAGACGCCGAAAATCTTCCTATGTCAACAAGCAACATCACCCTGACCAGCTACATCTAGATCAAAATCATCGGCAACATACATTTTCCTCTGCTTAGCTTCATCCAACCATGTGAGCAAGGAGGCATCCTTAGCCATGTGATGAGTGCACCCAGAGTCGACTACCCATTCTTTCTGTGCAAATGAGACAAAAAAGCTTGAGAAGTTCCAACTTGGAAGGTAAAATTATCATCGGGTTAGCATTCAACATACACGTTTCCTTCCAGGAATTTAACCTTCTCCTCTAAATCGTCTCACTTCTTACATCAAACTTTCTCCACATGTCCAGTCTTTTCATAGTATTGACATGTCTTCTTCTTTCGACTGCATTGGGGTGCATCTATATGTCCCTTAGGTTTCTGGTCGCGGTATGCAGGTTTCTGTGTAGAGGTATCAAATCATACTCTATCCCTGGGATCCATCTTGCTCTTTCCCTTGAGTAATTGAGCTTGATGTTTCCCACCAAGATTTCCTTATTCAAGTAGTTTGTGTTGATTAGTAATCAAAAGGCCACATAAAACTTCAAAGGTGTAATCCTTACCATCTTCCTTGTGCGATTGCCAGTTGGTGAAAAAAGTCGACATGAACACATCAAATGGTGTTCTCAAGTTCATTAGGACCAACTCGATGAGTTTTCCATTCTTCTTTTGATAGTTCTTTCCACATTCTCCCAATTTCAACCGGAGTTCTTTGACACACACCAAACAGTCCTCCATTCTTTCAAAAGAATGAGGATTAAGAGAGATAAACTCTTTCTCCATCTACATGACATGGCTCTCATCAACTCATTCGAACAACGACTTCATCTTCCTCCAGACTTGATGAGGGAAGATGATACCACTAAGGTGAAACCAAATCTCCCACGAGATGTAGGTCGTGATGACCCCCACAACCTCATCCTTCTTTCCATCAACAACAAACTTTGTCTAGTTGTCTGTTGGATCTGGAATCACAACATTCATATACTGACACAATCATTTTCTCTTCAATATGGTTTCCATATCCAGTGCCCATATTGCATAATTTGATCCATTCATAACAACAAGATCAATCTTCAAAGCTATCTTCGATATCTAGACAAAAAGGTATGTTTTCAAATGTTCCAATAAGCAAACCATCAGCCTAGAGTCATTCGCATAATCGATCTGACTCAACAAGATTTGCAAATAATAGGTCGAATTTTTAAACCATCAGCTCTGATACCATGTTGGGGAATGGGGTGGAATTAGTGACAAAAACCGATAAACACTTTTGTAGATAATCAAAGAGGAATAATTTTTTTTCAAAGACAAAGGTGGTGACTAAAGACACTGTTATGACACTTAAGCAAAGCACACTATGATAAGAACATCACAATGCATATTGTACCTTGATATCTTCATATCATATCAACTCGATCACTTGATCGCCATGATGATAATGACCCAAGGGGTCTGTTATTTATAGCATTTAGATCTAACCAACTTCTATAGAATCCAGAAGATCTTGTCCACATATAATCATCGGTTGTTAGAGTTGAATATACCAGAATCGCGTTGTCGAGTCAACTTGACAAGGATACTCGATCCAACCTCTTATGTGTCCAACTTGTAGTCGATTGTTGGGCTGGTCGATTCATCGAACTACTATCTTCAATTGTTGATCGACTGTTCGACCAACATGCACGTCAACTACTTGATTGACTGATGTAGTGTGTTGGTCGATCACCTAACCTATTGTATCAAGATGTAGGTCGACCACTCAACTGACTAAATCCAGGAGATGTGTGATGAACCATCAATGATTGATGTTCCAACAATAAGTACTGAGCTACCCCAAGAAAACTCCCAACTTAGTGACATTCGTAAGAGTTGGCCACTCGAGGATAACCTCCATCTTCATAGAATCTATCTTGAGTTCCCCCCACCAATCACGTACCCCAAATACACCAATGATTACTGAGAAAATTCACATTTGTTAAGGTTAGCCAACAATTGATGCTTTTTCATAGTCTCTAACATTTGCATGAGACGTGAGATATGCTCTTCCCAAGTAAATATATAAACCAATATGTCATTTAAGTACACTTTCACAAATGAATCTAAAAAGGGGTGCAATACATCATTCATCAAATACATAAATGTAGTTGGTGCATGCCATAAATTAAAATACATTATCAACCATTCATATAGACCTTGCCTTGTGATGAAGGTAGTCTTCTAGGCATTTTCTTGTTTAAATCATACCTGGTGGTATCCCAATTTGAGATCCAACCTAGTGAAGTACATGGCATATTGCAACTAATCTAACAAATCATTGATCTGGTGCAAGGGGTATTGATTCTTGAGGGTGATCTTGTTTAAAGCTCTATAATCGATACACATTCACCAAGTCCCATCCTTCTTAGGTTCTATGATGATAGGTTACCTAGAAGGTGAGGTGCTTGGTTGAATTACTCCTTACTTCAACAATTGTTGCAATTGTTTCTTCACTTAATCTACATCTAAAATGGACTATCTATAAAACCCAATATTTGGCAATGGGAAGTTAGGCAACCACTACATCTCGTGACAAATTCTCTCTTAGATGGTACCCCTTTGATCTCCTGAAACAATTCTCTATATGCTTGTAACAACTCCTTCGACTGGCATTTCTTCTCTTTAGTACATTTGTTTAGAGATGCCTTTACTTTTACCGATTAGTCACTTGGTTGATTCTAACTTGAGAAAATTAATACAAACTTCCTTCTAGAACTAATCAATTTCTTAGCTAGGTTGTCACTTACTATAGAGATCTTAGATTTACCTTTGTGTGCATTGACGATGAAAGAGTTCCCATCCAGGATCAAGTAGTACTGGGAAAATGGTATCTATTCTTGAGGGTGATCTTGTTCAAAGATTTGTAGTCAATACAAATTTGCCAAGGCCCATCCTTCTCAGGTACTATGATGATAGGTGACCCACAAGGTGAGGTACTTGGTCGAATTACTCCCTGATCTAATAGCTTCTCTAACTATTTCTTCACTTAATCTGCTTCTAGGATGGACTATTTGTACAATCCAATATTTGGAAATGGGGAGTTATTGAACAATTATATCTCATGCTCTACTTCCCTCTTAGGTGGTGTTGTAATCTTCTAGATTACATGGGCATTCAAGGAAGGGACTATATTAGGGCAAGCACATCAAGAACACACACACGTAACTCAAGAAAGGAGAGATATTTGCGGGAAGGTTAACCAACCGAGTTCATATTCCTTCTTCAAGAGTATTTATACATTGGAGAGATGGTTGGAGAGGTTATACCCACTCCAACTAATCATTCATTAAGTTTCCTCTATCATGTACTTGACTTTATGTACTTTATTACATATATATCGTATATTCACGAATATGCTAATGTCTAATGTGTGATGAATGTTACAAGGGCCTAATAGGCCTCCCAACATCTCCCCCACATGCAGATCCTTGTTCATCAAGAGCAAGTGTGAACCAACATCCTGGGTGTCTACTTCCGCAAAAGTATCGTTAATGTGCATCAACCATGCATACCGGTCTACATAGGTAAATCAACCGCAACAACCGCCGACTGTATAGGAAGATACATGTATACAAGGTTTATTGTGAATAGTTTCAAATGGATCTGGATGACTACATATCACAGGTCCCAACTCCTCGATATCCATGCTTTCAACCTTATCTACCAGTTGAAGGTCACCCACTGCCACCTGAGCCAATTGCAAACTTTCACTCCTCATAGGAACCATCGAGGTTGCTCCTTTTACCAAATATTTCAAGCACACCAACGATCTACTACTCCCAAGGGTTCTTTTGTGGTATAGATGAAGGTCTGCAGCATCAACCAATCCTACTATTCTTTGCTTTGGTGGTCACAACCCAGGGAGCTACTCTGCAACTCTTATACCAAGGGGCTCAATCAATTCAATTGTTTTTGTGTCATCATCTTGTCCTTTAAGCTCTTGTGTGTGTATGTCATGTGATGTCTCTTTCTTGAATGCATTCTTCTCTTGTTCAATCTCCTCTTCTACTTGGTCCATCTTAGATGCTCTCACTGGATCATGCTATATGTCAACTCTATTTTTTTTTGCTCCACTGCTATCAATCATGGTCATGCTTCTTTATGCTTTCAAATCTCTGGCAATGTATGGAGTTTGCATTTTACATTACATGAAGGACAACTTTGACTATGACTCAACTAAGACTCTGCATGATCATGAGTTGACTCTATTCAACTAGGAAACGACTCACTGGATTTTACTATGACTTTCTGACTTAATTATACAAAGAATATTTTTTTTTGGTACTAGACTTTTACAATTCAACTAAATGTTGTCGACTGGATATCAACTGATGTCGGAAAGGAACCAATCTCACCAGCCAAGGACCAACTTACATTACAACAAGTGGAGAGAATCATCTGTCTTGAAGACTCACGTTTAACTCCCTCCTTTCTTTAGGTGTTGCTTTTAACTTATATCTTATAACTCAATCGAATCAATTGTTTACTTGACTCAAGACGGTTCACTTGACAAGATTTTATTTTTATTTTTTTCAACTTTACAGACTGACTCAGACTCAAACTCAACTATAGACTTGACTAAACTATCCTTCATATAATACATTATACATAAGACTCCATTTATAATGATTCCATCTTTGTTTTTACATTGCTTCAAGATATATTACTGACATACTCCAAAAAGACTCATAAGAATGACTTCATATGCCTTGACTTTGTATGCCACTTTTTTACACTAGTATGGAAGTTCAAAATATAATGACTTGATACAAGCTTCTTGAGAATTTATTTTTCCACTCACAAACTACACTGTAGCAATTAATTTGAGTTTGACTATTCTTGGTAATGCCTTAAGTTCTCATACCTTTAAACTTCCATTGTTGACTGCCCCAATTACTTAGTCAATTCTCTGTCAATGTAGGTTGGCTCAAGAACTTGGTCAATTCATCGTTGATATTGACTTGGCTTCAATTTGTTCACATGGGTACTATTACTCTATTTTTTCCAACATTCTCTCACTTGACCATATTATGCATCAATATAATCATGTTTACATGACTCTTCTCGTCAATCAAGAAACTATTCTTATCAACCAAGGTAAACTACAAGCAAACCTCATGCAAGTCGAATGGTAGTTGGTCGACTCTCATTTTGAGTCAATGGTCAACTTCATTTCCGATAGTCGATTCATAATTTGGTTGACCCTTTTCTTGTTCGACCACTAGTATTCCTACGTCTCCTCGTAAGTTTTGGTCAACTAATTCAAAAACAATAGGAAACTCTTCGTCTTCTTCATATGTTTTGGAAGGAATAATCAAACAAGCTTGTTACCCTCTTAAGGGTAGAAACCTTTGTATACCTTTACAAAAATATCATGTAGCTACTTGCACGAGCTTTCATTCATCACTGACCAGTTCCAGACTTAGTCCTTTTTAGTCTCCAATCGTGACATGATGCCAGATCGATGAACCATGATGTGCTTACTTTAGATGCTCAGACACACTTTGGTGGTCCAAGTCACTCCATTTATACTCCATGTATAATATTTGTTTAGACATGATGATATACCCCCCTGGCATGTCATGAAGTTGTGGTTACCTTAAACGGTTGACTAGGATGTCATAACATATAGAGTTTTCTCACTTGTGTCATATTACATCCATGGAAAACATATTTATGGTTAGAAGTGTGCCCTCTTCTAACATGACTCATACTACTAGGTGTTTATAATGGGTAGCACAATCCATTTCCTAACCATACTGCGTATTTTCCATCTCCCCAAGTATCACTCGTTTCCATCCACAATAAAAAATGACTGCATCCTATCATGTATGACTACTCAAAGGTAAAAACGAAAGGTCGAAATCAAGAAAGCCTAAATTAAATGAAGCTATAAAGGCTAAAGAGGTGAAGAGCAACACAAACAAAGTAAAACTACTTCACTATGCCCCCCCTTTCAAAGTCTTAAGAGAAAAATGCATATCTAAAGATAAAGGACTTAGAAAAAATAATGATTAATCAAAAGAAAATAAAGGGGAAGTGTGTGCAGATTGAAGTAGTAAGGCTCCCTCTGGAAAGCTACTGTAAAAAATGCCTAGCTAAAATAAAGCTAGAGGCACAAAAAAGCTAAAAGCTTGACCTGTGCACGTATACAACTTTGAGAATCATCAAATGACGATTTTCCCTTTTCCCTTTCATCACCGTTCTCACTAATTGCTTATCTAACAAAATTAGGAAATATGAGTTTTCCTTAGGAGTGGGCTTATTTAAAATCATTAACAATGTTTCCCTGGGTAAAAGTTAGGTAATTGCAAAAATTAAATTAAAATGTGATGTTTACTAGGAAATTGTCACTTGGAACTATGAATTAGTGATTTTCTAAGGGGCTAGACTCATCATCCTAGGTAGATATTAACATTGGAGTGTTATTGGACCCATTGGACACGTGAAGCACACCCTTTCTATTCGAGCACATGTTTAAATTCATAACTAAAGTGGAAGGGTGAATTTGGATTTGATATATGATTTATTTCATCAATCAAGCCAAGTATTTGGACCATTTGACCGTTTTTTACCCTTTCAAAGGGGGCTTAGCTACTTGAAGCATTATTTTAATATGATTTGACCTTATCAAAGGGAAAAAACATTATTCTATTATAATAGAACATTTAAAATATTATTTTACCCATGGTTTTTTGTAAATGGTTTAGGGCTTCCACTTCATCTATAAAAGAGGAAGGCCTCTCATTTGTAAAACATTGGGGAATATTGTAGAGTGAAGGAATAAATCTTGGTAAAACTCTTGTCTATTTTTATTTGGGTTTATTGTTTATTTGATGGAGTAGCTTGGTGCTTACTGCTAATGCGGAGAATGGTATGTGTTGGAAAGTGCTAGAGAGTTATGAGGTAACTCTAGCCCTCTATACATTGTTTCTTTTAATTTAGGTTTATTTGAAGAAAAGATCATTGGATTTTCCATTATTAGATCTAAGTTATTTGCCATGTATTAGGTTGTTTGCAGGTGACTGATCAATCCCCTTTTGGCAAAAAATCCATAGCCATATCAGATCCAATGCTTTTCCCTCAACCCACAGTGAGGGAAAACACCGCCACACTCTTATTAATAACTCACATTTAAATTGACTACGTAGTTCACATTTAAATTGACTACGTAGTCCAATAATCAGTTACCTTGTTCTTTAATTTCTTCCAATCAAAAAATTATTTTAAATTTTTCTGTCAATTAATGTTATTTTTATTTTTTAAGCTTTCAACGATTCATCTTTATTTAGATTTTAATATGCTAACTCATCTTCACTAAATATATCACATGGTTGGAACATATTTAATGCTGGTTCATTTCATATTTTTTTTATCTACAACTAGTGATTTCAAGGGTTTTCATGCTAATTCACTCATTATTCTTTTAAACCCTAGACCTTTAAAACTTGATTGCAAATACGATCCACTGCCTTATCGTCATTTGAATAGGCAGGTTTTCTCTTTGGACTATTCAACAAAGGTTTATGACTCTAGGTCTGGATATACCATCACATTTGAAGATCACTTCTAGATCACACAACATTCTCTTTACCCATTCGTTGTCATACGTTTAGAGGGTTTTCAACAATGAATATCAAGGTTTGGAGGGTCAACATTCTCTCAATTGCTTATCTATACCATTTATGGTGTTTGGACGAGGGTTGTACCTATGCAAGGAAAATAAATTATGGGCAAAATTTCACTGGTGACGAGATCACTGCACTTGCACCGATATCCTTCATTATAGCATTGAAATCCAAAATCTGATCGTTACCATCATAATCTACAATGGATTAATACAACGTGTCATATTCAATGGGTATTTGGCGACATGTCTATTTACCGATCGTTACCATCATAATCTACAATGGATTAATACAACGTGTCATATTCAATGGGTATTTGGCTACATGTCTATTTACTGATCGTTACCATCATAATCTATAATGGATTAATACAACGTGTCATATTCAATGGGTATTTGGCTACATGTCTATTTACCGATAGTTGCCATCATAATCTACGATGGATTAATACAACGTGTCATATTCAATGGGTATTTGGCTACATGTCTATTTACTGATCGTTACCATCGTAATCTATAATGGATTAATACAACATGTCATATTCAATGGGTATTTGGCTACATGTCTATTTACTAATCATCTACTCACTGCAAAATTGTTCAAAAATGTCATTTGCTTGAAATGATTCACTATCCGAATGCATTGCTCTAAGTTTTTGGTTTACTTTAATATGGTATGTGAACACTACAATATTATGAAAGGTAAACTTAACAGTAATCTACCATCTAAAAATCAACATTGTGGTATACATGTGTTATTTAAGTTAAATTTGTGTTTGTATACATATGCATAATAGTTGTAATCTGAGAATTGAAGGGATAGTTGGTACATGTTGAACTTTGTGCAGATTGGGTCATAACTCTATTTCCAAGTTCACTATTTAATTTCATGAGATATAAACTGGGCGTATGATGATGAATGACTAAGCTTATATGTACATGTGTTATGAGATTTATATTGAATTTCAATAGTTATTTGTTGCCATTGATTATTATAAGTGAAAATTTAAAAAGAGCTTGCATACATGCTCAATGATTTTGTTGGTTAATGATATATGATTGAGAGGTGATTAATGGTATATTTATGATACCTCGACATTTAAAAGAATATATTTATTCTCGACACATGTTATTTATTGTCATAAATTGTAAATGACATGACTGGAAATTTCTATTGAACATTTTAGAATGAAACTCATGCTTCCCATATCAATATGATGAACATTTTACTCTGCAAGAGCCTTAGTAATATTTAGGCTAGAGACGTGCACTGACATCTATAAATAATTCCATGGAGTTGTTGTTGATCATTTAAAACTATGGTTTGTGATCAATACATGCAAGGATACTCATGAAATCAGGAGGTTGGAGCCTTGCCTCGCCTTGTTGGAACTCTCGATAACCCTTGTTAGTATTATTGCATTAGACAACATATGAACCCGGAGATCACTTCCACGTACCTTCGAGTATATCAGACGTCCCCTAGGCATCCTGAAACCAACCATTCGACCGCCAAACTATTACACCGAAGACAACATTCAGGAAGATTACCCTCTCATACCGTGGGTGTTCAAGCCTACAAGTATATTTGAGGACTGTAGCATAAGGCACACCTTTGACTCGTAGCCCTTTTCTTTATTTCTTTTGGGTCTTGCCTATAATATATTTACTTCACAAGCACTTGAATGATCATGGACGAATAACATTTAACGAATAAACCTTTGATGCATGTGAGATAACTAAATAAACACTTAGAGACACTTCATTATTTGACATTTGGGTTGTTGATGAATGAATGATAGACTGTGAATGAATAGTTCCAAGCATTATCCGATATTATCTTCTCTTGTTTCCTTGAATCAACCCTCTAGAGAAGTTAAAACCGAGTCAACACTGATCCTTGTCCTCACCCTTCCTTATTTACAATGATAGGACTTAGTTTGACTACATAGGATCCCCTCCTTACGTTAATTACCCTAGCCTAGAAGTGTAGAGACAAGAATGTTGAGGTGACAGTGGGCTGTAGTGGGCGAACTACTTGTCTGTGTCCTTTGTTTTTCCCCTTGAAGAGGTTGGGAATTTTCCTCTAGGGAGAATCCTAGATATAACAAATCTAATGCAAAAGGAATTATCTTTCGCCTCTTGAATGATTTCATTGAAAGGTAGCGATCCACAATGCGTATTGTTGCATCGATGAACTTCAAACAAACTTATTTGTTAATTTCCTTCACAATAGGTGAGTAGCAATTATTTCAACCTATCTTTCTGACTAATTTTCTCCTTCCTCCATGCTACGATCATGATTATTTGCAAGCTTCACATCGAATTTCCTCGATCAGATGTTGTAGTGGTCGATTAGTTGCTTGTTCGACCACTAGTCAATCATTTTTTAGCTTTTCTTATACAATGGAAACTTCAACTTCTTGTTGTGTTTATAGCATAGGTTGATTCTAAATATTCAATAAGGAGAGCATATGTTCTTGGTTCTTTGAAATTTTCTACAAAGCCACCAGACCAATTCTACTTTTAGTCAATTCAACTCTTGGCAAGAATCAATATAGGTGTTATCACTCGCATGAAGAATTCACTGCGGAACTAAATCACACGCGTCCACATTCCTGTTCAAGCCTCTAGTCAGTCTACATGTGTTCACTTTGCATTTCTTCTCGTACCCTCTAATCGACAAGCATATGAACTTCATTTCTAGTCGACAACCATCATTGTATACACATTTTAGATTGTTTCTAGTTGTAAAATGGAAACACTTCATATAACAAATGCATTCATTGAGCTCCTCCAAAGTTTGGTCTGTGTGTATATTCTCAAAGATATCAGAGAAATATGTTGGGTAAACTTGCAATGTGTTCATAAAACGATCTCGTCAACAACCCAACTATAATTTATGGTTGTGGCTTCTCTTCTCGACATCATGCATCTCCTTGAGAGACCACCTCCTTCTATTCACAAGTATACATAGTACACATGTCGAACTTGTGTAAAGTCTTTTCATCTCTTGGACAATAATGTACATAGATCAACTTGCTAGATTTTTTTCCTAGGCGACTTGGTGATCCTTCAACTTTGCTAGTGATATGCTCCAGGTCAGCACTTCTAGTGGTCATTTCTCTAGAAGCTTCCATATGTAGTTGATCATTAAACCCATTAATCAACTGCATGCCAAACACAAAATATATTTAGTCGATACCCCAACTTCGTTCAACCAAAAGTCGTCTCGAGTTAACCTGCATTCTCTACATAAAACAACGAGTTGTAGCGAGTTTTTTTCTTGTCAACTATCAGTTCTTCATTAGTTGGCATGCTTTACGATTCAATGGATGACACATGAAGTGTATGTATCATTGCTTCTAGCATGAGATAATACATACCATGCACTTCCTTTATCCGAGTAGAGATTGCAATAGAGTTCATGAATTCTTTTGTGCAACAATACACTTTACTGAAAACCACTACCTACACAATTAAATGCAAACTATCTTCTTCTTTTCTCCAAACTTAATAATCTTATTGTAAGATCCACAACAAACAATATCAGATATTGTTACCATGCACAAAACAACTTGCAACATTCATTCTATCTAGAATTTTATCGGCCTCATACAAAAGAATCACCTCCACTAGAGTACAACATAACAATCTGGTATTAGAGTATTCTTCATAACATTTCTGTTTTTTCTTGTGCATCAACAATCAATCAATGAGCATCCACCAACATCCATGAGCAAACTTTTGGATTGTAGGTCTTCTTTATCACCATCCCTTTTAGGCTCAAACCACCCTAATTCATTGCTGGTGTCACCCATACCGAATGAATGAGGCAAAAAAGCAAATGTTGTAATCTTATATATTACATGGGAATTCAAGGAAGGGACTACATTAGGGGAAGCACATCAAGAACACACACACGTAACTCAAGAAAGAAGATATATTTGTGGGAAGGTTAATCAATTGAGTTCATATTCCTTCTTCAAGAGTATTTATACATTGAAGAGATGGTTGGAGCAGTTGTACATGTTTCAACAAATCATTTGTTAAGTTGCCTTTATCAGGTACTTGACTTTCTATACTTTATTACACACACACACACACACACACACACACACACA
>JZKD02S0694263.1:740195-751964 GCA_000966675.3 Picea glauca | reverse complement strand
AAATCAAATGAATCATAAAGGTGTTTGACAAAGGCATTTCTAGAGGCTGGACGGTGGTATAGTTTTAGACGGTGTTCGTTTACTAAGAACGAGGTATGATTCTCATCTATTGTAATTAATCGAACCGTTCCATTGTTGAACACTGCGTCCACTTGATATGGCCCCATCCAGGGAGTGTGAAGCTTGCCTTTGAAATCCTTAAATCGGGAATCGTAGAGTAATGCCCAATCTCCCACATGAAACACCTTACTTTTGATAAATTTATCATGCCATTTCATTCTCTGTTGTTGAACAACAGTGGTCTTCTGGACAACTACTGACTGAATCTCGTCCAACTCATTCAACTGTTTCAGTCGGTGTTTCTGTGCTTCTGATGGGTCTAGGCCTACTTCTAGAGCTATTCTGAGTGTACTGATCTCAAATTCTACTGGAAACAAGGGGACTTTCCCATAGACTAATTCAAGTGGAGAAAACACAGTTGTGTTCCGCCATGTTGTTCTGTATGCCCATAAAGCTTCTAGAAGTTTCTGTGCCCAGTGCCGGCGATGACTTGCTACTGTCTTTGTCAAGATATTTTCCAATACCTTGTTTGTGCTTTCTACTTTCCCATTCGCATGGGGGTGATAGGGGGTTGTCACTCTATGTTTGACCCCATATTTCTGCATCAACTTTCCTATCATGTGAGATGTGAACTGTGATCCTCCATTCGACACAATTTCCCTTGGAGTACCGTATCGGGCAAAGATTTATTCAAAAAGAAAGTCTGCCACTACTTGTTCTGTTGCTCTTGTGACCGCTCTGGCTTCCACCCATTTAGTTACATAATCAATGCAGACCAGGATGTAATCTTTCTAATGAGAAGGTGGGTTAAAGGGTCCAACAAAATCAATGACCCATTTCTCAAACGGTTCAAGGACTATTTGGGGCTGTAGAGGCATTTCATTTGCTTTCCCAGGTTGTCCCATCTGTTGGCAGCTATCACACCTTCGGACATAATCCTGGGCATCATGAATGATGGAGGGCTAATAATATCCCATTTGCAGCACTTTGTGACCGGTTCTTTTATCTGCAAAATGTCCTCCACATGGCCCATCATGTGCAACCTTCAATATCTCATAGATATTATCCTCTGCCACACAACATCGAATCCGTTGGTCAACCCCTGTATGAAAGAGATATCTTGCCATCCATGAATATCGGGTACTCTGGTGAATAAACTTCCTTTGCTATTTATATGACAAATGACGAGGCACCTTCCCTAAAGCAAGATAATTAGCAATATCTGCATACCACAGAGTGTTAGCAGATACTGCAAAAAGATGTTCATCTGGAAAATTATCTTCAATTGGTGTATTCTTACCCTCATGTTCTATCCTAGATAAGAAATCTGCAACCACATTGTCCTTCCCTGGTTTATCTACTACAGTAATATCAAATTCCTGTAGTAGCAAAAGCCATCTTGTGATACGACCAGAGGTAACAAGTTTATTCATTAAATACCTGATAATTGCATGATCAATATGCACAAAGGTAGGATACCCGGTAATGTAGTTCCAGAATTTATTGATGGCGTAAATGACAGTAAAGAACTCTTTCTCAGTCACTGTGTAGTTTAATTCAGCAGGGGCCAAATTCTTACTAACATGGTAAACTGCATATGGTATTTTGTCCTCTTGCTGTCCTAATACTGCACCAATCGCTGTTTGGGAAGCATTCATATGAATATGGAAAGGTAATGCCCAATCTGACCCTCTAAGGATCAGAGCGCTACAAACCAATTCCTTAATTCTCGTAAAGGCTGCATCACAATCCTCTGTCCACACAAAATCTGAATCTTTTGTTAGTAATTGAAAAAGTGGATGTGCTACTTTAGCAAAATTTTCTATAAAATGCTTGTAATAACCAGCACAACCAATAAAACTGCGTACCTGCATGGGCATTTTGGGTGTCGGGAAATGCTGAATTACCTTTGTCTTTGATGGGTCCATCTGAATTCCTTCAGCTGAGAGAAAATGTCCCAGAACAATTCCCTCTTCCATCATCATATGGCATTTTGCCGTACTCAACGAGACATGCGCTTGTATACACCTTTTGAGAACTTTTTCTAAATTTTTCATCCCTTCAAGAAATGAATCCCCATATGGAGTAAAGTCATCCATGTATATTTCAACACTGTCGTCTATCAAATCAGAGAAGATTCCCAAAATTTCCCTTTGGAATGTTGCAAGAGCATTACATAGGCCAAAAGGAAGGACCCGGTATGCGAATGTTCCCCAGGGGCATGTGAAAGTGGTTTTGTCCGGATCTTCAGGAGCTATCTGGATCTGGTTGTACCCACTAAACCCATCTAGAAAAGAAAAAAACTTTTTACCAGCCAATGTGTCCAGAACTTGATCAATAAATGGAAAAGGAAAATGATCTTTCTGCGTTGCTTTATTTAATTCTCAATAATCCACACATATCCGCCATTTACCATTTTTCTTAGGGACCATTACTAATGGGGAGACCCATTGGCTATCTGAGATGGGGTAAATGAAACCTACGTCTAGTAATTTCTAAAGTTCTTCTTTCACAACATTTTTCAATGCAGGGTTCATCCTTCTCTGAGGTTGTCTCATCGGACGACAATCCTCCTTAATTTATATATGGTGGGTACATGAATTAGTAGGAATCCCCTTCATATCTGTATAATCCCAAGCAAAGGCTTCTTTGTGTTTCCGAAGGACATCCACGAGTTGCTTCTTCTGGGATTTTGACAGGGTTGGATTAATATTCAGGGTTTTTCCTGGTTCTAGTTCCACTGGGACACTTTCACTGGGTGCATCAACAGGTAGCTCCTCTGATCCTTCTGCTGTTTCAATTGTTTCCTGAGTCTCACAGCTTAGGATAGATTCTAGGAATTGTTGATTTGTTTCGGAAATGGAGCAAGGATCATCCATAAAAGAGGTGATTACATCATCTTCCGATTCTATTTTCAACTGAAGAGCTTGTCCAATAGTGAGGACTGGCCTCAATTCCTCATTTTATGTTTCGGGCTCTTTCCTAGATAAAATTTTCTTGCTTCCTGCTGGTTTTATGGATGGGTTTGGTTCTGCCGGTGGGTATAACACTAAGTTCTTAATGTTGTGCCCATTGGAAATAACCATGTGCCCTGATCGACACTCAATGTAAGCATCTGTAGTAGCCAGCCATGGTCTACCCAAAATCAAAGGATGGTCGCCCACTAAAGATTGCGCCTATAAGACCAGGAAATCTATGGGATAGTGCCATGAATCCACTGAAATTGTTACATCTTCCAACTTTCCTATAGGTTTGACTGTGGATCGGTCTGCCAATTCCAATACTGTAGGTGTATGTTTCAAGTTACAAAGACCTAATGCATGCATGGTTTCAGTGGTGATAACGTTGATGGCAGCACCCAGGTCTACCAGCACATTCAGAATCTCTACCCCATTAATTTGTACTGTCAGAATTGGGTTCCCCGGATCTCCATACTTTTCAGGCATTGACTTTCCCGTCATGAAATCTGATAATTTTCCCATAACATGAATGGTACGGGGGTCTCTGGATTTCTTTGCAGGTTTCTTTGAATAGTATTCCCTAAGAGTCTTTGCATATATTGGCACATACTTCATAGCTTGTAACAAGGGAATTTTAACAAATAAGTTCTACAATTCTCCTAATAAATCAAATTCAGCTTGAGGGCTTGATTTACTCAAAGTTAGTCTCTCTGGGTAAGGTGGTTCAGATTGATGTTGTTTTACAGGAGGTGCCTGGTTTCTATCAGTTTGTTTTGGCTCTTTATTAATTGGTTCTGATTCCTTACCTTCACTATCGAGTTGTTCAATGGTAACTCGAGGGGGTTGAACATTAACTATCTGCCCTGATCGTAGATTCATTTCATACAACTCTGCAGTGGAAATTCTATATGAAGGTAGGTTAAGAATGTCAGCTTGATGAGCTCCCTTGCTATTAGGATTCAGATCAGGTTGGATGGGGAGCTGAGGACGGGTAGGTTGATTACCTGCAGGCACATTAGAGGGCAGTTGGAGTTGATGCTGTGGCATTAGCTGAGGAAAATGCCCAGGAGGGGATCCTCGCCAAGTTGGAGCCCATGGGGAGCTCGAACTGGCTTGAGGGTTCCACTGCTGCCAAGGTGGAAACTAGTATTGTGGCCACATAGAAGGATAGGGCATGGACTGAGGATTCATATTAGAATTATTGAAATACTGAGATGGGTCTGAGTACATACCTTGATTTCCCATCAGTGGTTGAGGCTACCATGGCTTTCTAGACCCCATGAGGTACAATTGTTCCATGTCTTTCCCCGTCCCTTGAAATACTGCTTTCAGGCTGCAGGGAGGGGCATGAGCTTGTTGCATGATTTAGCTCGCAGATTGCACATTCCTCTATGGAGTTTAGTGGACATTCCCTCTCTGGATGCTTCTTTTTACACGTCGGGCATAATATCGCCATAGTCCTGTCCAATTCCAGCTGCTTCTGTTTTACTTGCAGTGTATCCATATATGCTGACAGGGTGTTGAGGATATCCGTCCTCAGATTGTCTAGCAGGTTTTCGATTTTTGCTTTCGTAACACCTCCGCCAGACCCTTTTATTGAGCGAATTCCTTGTCTATTTCTCGCAAGCCCCCTCGAGCACTGAATGCATAATTCACAGATACCTTCGAAACTTTCCTTAGATATGTCTCCCTTTCCCACAATGTTTAATAGTTCCATTGAGTCCTCACGGAAAGATCGGAGGAGGATAATTTTTAGAATTTTCTTATCTAGGTCAGAGTGACCCGACCTCTGTAAGGTGTACTTGAATCGTTCCATGCAATCTTCCAAACTCTCGTCTTCTTTTTGTGTGAACTTGAAAAGTTCCTCCTTAATTTTTTGGGATTTACAATAATCCTGGTATTTTTCCAGAAAAGATGTTCGCATATCATCCCATGTGGAAATAGAGCTTCCTCCAGGGCCCATGAACCATCGCAGAGCCGTTCCTTTTAATGTAGAAGGATTTTTTTTTAACTTTTGGGCCTCCATCATGTAGTCATTCCCCCGACACACTATGTCAAACTCGAATAGAAATGTGTCGGGGTCTTCTGAAACAAGCCCAAGAAAGTTTGGTAAGGCTGCTAATGGAATAGGCTTTGTGGGTGCACCAACTCCCATATCTTCGATTGGAAACTCGATAGTGGAGGTTGTGGTAGCCATAAATATCTTCCAATAACCGCTGGGTATTTCACCAGGCTCTGTAGGAGATGGTTGAGGCTTTCTTACCCCTTGGATCCGAGTCGCTTTAGTAGCACTTCCCTGTTCCCTTGGTGATGCAAAAACTCCTTCCATCCCTTATCCTGCGTCCTGATGACTTGATCCCTCAGCTACAAGCTCCTCTCCCTTGCTGGAGTGGTCTGACTCTGTCAAGGTTCTGCTTGTGACCTCTTCCCCCTCTGTTACCAGCATAAGATTTCCCTGGTCAGGTATACTACTAGATGTTTCTTCAACTGCTGTAGGGACCTGCTGTGTCGTATCACCCAAGAATGCTGTAGATAGCACTGGTTGATCTACTTATTGTCCCTCAGACTTCACTCTTCGTGCCCTTGGTCTCAAGGCTACGGGAGATGATGTTTATGATTCAACCTTTGCTATAATCTACTGGATGTAGGTCTTTCTTCCCAAATATGGTCCTCCCTTCTTTGGGGCTTTCCCTCTGCCCTCGTTATTTGGTTCTTTGTTCATACAAGTGTTGGCATGATGGAGGGTCTTGGCATGAACCTACAATGCTTTAGTCTTGAAGTAAGGTGTCAAAGGACCATTCCTTCCCCAAGACGAAAGATCTTACGAAAAGAAAGGAAACTAAAAAAAAAGGACTCTAAGGTTCAGGGCCCGGAGAAGGGCGTCAAAGGACTCTTCCCTCCCCTAGACAAGAACTAGCAACAAACAAACACCACAAAAAGACCTAATACTTTTCAAATCTGAAGCAGGGCATCAAAAGACTCCTCCCTCCCCAGGGTAAAAGCTAGGGTTTCCCAAAAAAAACACACAAGGGTTTGAAAGAAGTAAATCTAACTCAGGGTCTGGAGCAGGGCGTCAAAAGACTCCTCCCTCCTCAGGACAAGAGATTGGCAAAAACGGAAAAGCAAAAATAAAAACAAGCGGAAAGAACACCTACGCTCAGGACCTGAAGCAGAGTGAGAAAACTCGTTCTCTCCCCAGGGTGAGAGATTGACCCTCTGGTTGGTCCGGATCATTGTCTTGAACCTTGTTAGCCTCCCCGACAATGACGCCAAAATGTTGATGTCCAGGTATGAACGATTTATTCACCCTTTTTCCTACATTAATTTATCAATCCGGGTGCGTAGTCTTTCAAGGCAACGCGCAAGGTATATGCAGGGGCAAGAGCACAATCCGTTCTGGCCAAGGGTTCATGATTAAGATTCAAAACATTGCTGTGAAACTAGATTAATTGCAACCTCGAAAAGCAATCATAAGAATTGAAACACTGTAACAACAAGCATAACTAATAAATAATACACACAGAAAGACGCAACACCTGATTAGAAGAGCGGGCCCAACTCTCTGATCAGGGCTACGTTAGTCACAACGAAGATTAAGACAACAAAATAGATGATGCTTTATAAATCTGAAAAGGATTATTACAATATCAATGGGGGCATCCCCCGTTACAGGAAGAAATTGTCTTTTTATACATGGAGAGGGAGAACAACCTCTTTCCCCAAGTGAAATAAACATGCCCATCATAAGTATTGGTGTTATCATCCTCATTGAATAGCTCTAATGGTGTATTAACAACTATTGTTTTGTCCACCTCATTACAAACATCCTCAACATGAATATGTGTTTGCACTTCCTAGAACTCATCTTAGGGTTTTGTCAAACTTCCCTCATGAGATAAGGCATCCACCTCACCAACCACTTCATATTTGAACCTCTAATTCTTATTCCCAACTAATAAGTAAGGCTCCAACCACTCAAGGTGCTCTAACGATGTTGTTAGATTCTTCTGATATTCTTGAGAAACTTTATGATATTCTTGAGAATCTTGTAACAATTTTGCCAAGAGTTCCTGAGTTGTGTTCATCTTTCCCATGCCCTTAATGCAAGCCTTGATACCAAGTTACCCTGTTGAAATGGAAAGGTACAAGTTCTGGTCACTTATCTGTAACCATCTAAAAACATCTTTTCATTGTTTTCCCCGTTAGGATGGCAGGATGCACAACTCTGATACCACTGTAATAATCCCTCTAGGTTGTTAATGTGTTTTTGGTGTTTACTTGGTTCAAAAATTTCGTCAAACACTTTCACAACATGCTCTGATACCACTGTAGGATCCCCTCTCATTGCTGTTATGATTTTGTGTTGACTGTTGATGTGTTTAATGTTTATTTGGTTCAGACCTTTCGTTAAACAATTCACAACCTAGCTAATATGCCATTGTAAAATTTCCTTCTCACAACTGTTCTGTTTTTGTTTATTTGGTATAGGACTTTTGTCAAATAGTTCACAAACAATCCACCGTCTTGGACCGATGTTCGACTTATTGGTTTACTGTTGTTTTTTTAAAGGTTTACTGTTGGTCTAATACTTTTATCAAACATTTCGTAACAACCCATAATGGATTTGAAAAAAAAGGGAACTTTTATTGCATGAATACCAAAATAATCTATTACATTTATTGCAAGAGATGATAACCACTTTCACTCTTTCATAACTGTGATAAAAACAACAAACACAAGTACGATCTATCTAGTTTTTCTCACACGTGAGTAACACGTTGTGGACAACAATCAATACTAGCGCATTCCACCTACTATAAGCCTTGAAAAACAATGGTTAACACATTTGAACCCCTCTACAACTATTATGAATACCCATATCTTAGGCAACCAATAATGGCATTGAACCAAGCCTTTTTGAAGCACACGTTTTGGTTAGAGATATAACAAGATCTGATGAGGAAGGTAGGGAAGTATAACAACAACTCTCTTTGCCTTTAACAATTCCCTTCTAATATCCACAAGCTGCAATCCATTAGTATGATCCTTTATTCAATTGCTACTGTAGATAACATGTTGGAGCAACATTCCATCTATTGAATCAACCTCCTTATTCTCTGTGAATACCCAAGCCGGAACAACCTTTGACTCACTGTATCGACCCTCCTTTTTCAGACCTCAGGATCAACATTAATGGGTATGATTTGATGGGAAGAAAGAAAAGGGTTAGAATAGGTCGAACCCTTGGGAACACATCAACAAACAAGACAATCATGCATAATATTGATGGCATAAATAAACTAATGTAGTAAGATCAGGTTTATCCTTGCTCTTTTCTTCTACAACTCAGATTCCACAGTCTGAAATACAAAGTATGTCAATCCTCTTTTTGACCCCCACAACTAGAAAATGTAGAGTACGACCTTCCTTTGACCCTCCTGATTTGATATTATTATCACACCCCCTTTTGAGGATACCACGATGTTTTGAATGGAGGATATGCCCCTCTTCCTCAGTCCCACAAATTGCATTCAATGAATCGTCCTAAGAGACAATGTTGCCATAGGAATGGTAGACCGCCTTGCACCAAAAACGTTTCTACAACACCTAAAGACTTCCACAAATAACCAAAAAATATTAACAAGAATGATGGATCCTCCTTCTTCAATGAAAACCTGTGAGAAGGCTGTACGATTCCTCCTACCAATCATCTAGGGTGGAATCTTTCACCACCGAAACCAATTTGTCCAAGGGTCTCAACCCAAGAACCCTATAAAAGCCTCAAGAGCTCTCTCCAAATCGATTTAGTAAAATAATCATGCATAATGAGAGAATGAGCTCCTAATTATCCTTTATGCCCCATTTATATTTCCCCCCCTCAACTGAATTTTTAATTTATATTCAATATTTCCTCTAAAATCACTTTATTAATTTACAAACCATTTTTACTCCAAAAAGTGATTTATTTCATTTTAAAACATTATCGGGCATTAGAAGCCACTTTTCATCATCCCAACATTTAGAGCTCTTCATCCCAGTTCCAACAAGCTATTACACCAAGGTAACCCTCTTAGATAATTTATTAAAATGACAACCTTAATGAAATCCATTAAATAATGCTCAATATTACTCCCAAATTACGGGAATGGTTGAAATGCAATGGAATCAAAATTTGACTGCACATGAATAATCATGATGATGATTGATGATAAATAAACCTCTGAAAGCATCATATAGCTCCTCTAAACCCCAACAACTCACTGGTAACATCAAATTACCCCTCTAATCAGGTTGGCACAAACCCATAAAGTCATCTCCAACTGTAGAGCAAAGAAACCCGAAAATGGGGACATTACATCTTCCCAGGTAAGGCCATAAACCAATATACCATCTAAGTACACTATCACAAATGCATATAGAAAGGGATGCAATACATCATTCATCAAACACATTGATGTAGTTGGTGCATGACACAAACCAAAACGCATTACCAACCATTGATATAAACCTTGCCTTGTCTTGAAGGTGGTCTCCCAAGTGTCTTCTTCTTTAACTCGTACATGGTGGTATCCCAATTTGACATCCGACTGGGTGAAGTAATTAGCATGATGCAACTAATCTAACAAATCATCGATCCTAGGCAGGGGGCACTGATTCTTGAGGGTGATCTTGTTTAAAGCTTTGCAGTCAATACACATTCACCAAGTCCCATCCTTCTTAGGTACTATGATGATAGGTGACCCAGAAGGCGAGGTGCTTGGTTGAATTACTCCTCCCTTCAGTAGTTGTTGCAACTATTTCTTCACTTAATCTACTTCTAAAATGGACTATCTGTAAAACCCAATATTTGGAAATGGGGAGTTAGGAAACAACTACATCTCATGTTGAATTCCTTCTTAGATGGTAACCCTTTAAGCTCCTAAAACACTTCTCTGTATTCTTGCAACAACTACTCCAACTGAAAATTTCTTCTCTTTAATACATCTATCTAGAGATGCCTTTACTTTTATCGATTCATCACTTTGTTGATTCTCTCTTAAGAAAGGTAATACAAACTTCCTTCTAGAACTAATCAATTTCTTGGCTACATTAGCACTTACCAGAGATATCTTAGATTTACCTTTGTGTGCATTTATGATGAAATACTTCCCATCCATGCTCAAGTAGTACTGGTTTGCATTTCTCATGAAGATTGTTGCATATCACATATACACGTAGGGGTTTCCAAATACTACACCACACACATCAAGTGGTTCTACATCTACCTCCACTTAATCAATATAGTTTGCACTTATAACAAATTTGATCTTACATCATTTAACGACCTTGAGCTATGCATCCTTATTTACCCATCCTAATAGATATGGGTTAGGATGATCATGAACTTCCAATCAAGTTTGCTAACAAGATATTTTGCTATGAGGTTGGCTTGTGAATCAAAATCCAATAGAACATTTGATCTTTGTCTTCTTGACTTGCATCTTAATATGGAAGAGTTTAGTGATCTCCTTCTCTTCCTTATGATGAAGGCTACTCAATTTCACCTCCTTTTGCACTGTAGTGTAGAAAATATTTTCATCTAGATCCAAGCCGCTTTCTACCAGGTTGCTTGAATCCATGGCTAGCAGGTTCTTCTACTTGGCAACCTTCTTATAGTTCTCTAGATTTAGCTTTGGTTGTAGCTTGCAACACTTATCTTCAATGTGACCTTGATATTGCAATGGTTGCAATGGTTGTTTGGATCCTTGCATTGATGTGTAGTGGTTGTTGTCATCTTATCCATTCTTATCCACTTCTTCTTCCCCTCCTTGGAAGCATCTTGGAGGTATTTTTGTTTGGAACAACTTGGTTGTCCTTTCTTATTGCCTATATTCTCTAGGTACTGTGCTTGCACATAGTACTCATCAATTGTCCTAGGTTTAAAGATCATCACTTTCTTTTATAAGAGACAATGTAAGCCTCTAATATACTTGAGAAGTACATATAGGTTCTTAGGAGATGTAGCCAACATAATAACCATTTTTTTCTGAATTCAGTGTTGTACTCTTGCACACTCTGCCCTTGCCTCTGCCTGAAGTGATGCAAATGGATCCACTAGTCCTCTACATACCCAATAAGGTAGAATTGGGACTTGATGAGGGTTTTAAATGCCTCCCACTTAGTTACCGATGGATCACTGTCCAACCTAAGTGTCTCTGTGTTGATTTCACACTAGGTTAGGGCATGACCCTCTAGTTCTAATAAGGAAGATGAAATATTTTTCTATGTTATGGACACTAAAATAAACTTCTAACTGTTGCAACCAATGATTCAATTTAATAGCATCAATCTATCCTTTGTAGTGTTTTATGTCCAATTACGCTTCCATTTTAAACATAGATTGTGAAGAAGTGACGACACTAGAACTTGTTTGCTCTTTCTCTGGCTCTTTTTTCGGCTCATTTTTTGGTTCTTCATATCTCATGATTTCTCATCCGATCCAACTTCTGAGTTAGAGCCACCAACAACAAAGTTACCAACTTAACAAGAACTTTCCAGAGTTTTCATTTTTTCAGAGGTCACATTTAGTGGCTATTTTTACCCTTGAATCAAAATGTAGCGCTACCGATAGCACCCTTTTTTGGGGCTAGTTAAAATTCTAGCATATTGCCTTGACAACGATACATTTGCTGACAAAAACCTTAAAATCAACCTTCGAATCAAAAAGTGGTGCTACTGGTAGCACCCGTTTTATTTTTGGAATTAAGAT
>JZKD02S0694263.1:707711-735628 GCA_000966675.3 Picea glauca | reverse complement strand
TAACACAACCACGTGTAACGCGAGCACATGCCCAACTAATTGCTGATTCCGCCAGACATTTAAAAAAAAAAGAAAAAAAAAAAACCAAAACCATATAAAATTAAAAATTATTAAAAAAATGAAATATATTAAAAAATTAACAAAATAAAATGTCATACAGAAATAAATTCAAATGTAAAATTATACAAATAATATAAAATATAAAATTATGATTTAAAAGTACAAAATTATGATTTAAAAAATATAGACTTAAGATACGTAGCCTTTACTAAATTGCTTTGTAATAGTTAGGTTTCGACTCTATCTCAAAATGTGACATTTCCAAATAAAAATAATTATATTTCAAATGCAAAGTTTCGGGGTTTAAAATATGCAAACACAGTGATAAAAATAAATTCAAATGTTAAAGTCTTGAGGGGAAGGAGAGGTAGGGACAACTCCGAGGGAGGGACAACTGGGAAGGGGAAAGGAATAATATCAAATACAATATTATGATTTATAAAATATAGATTTAAGATGGACGTAGCCTTTACTAAATTGCTTTGTACTAATTAGGTTTTGACTCTATCTCAAAATGTGACATGTCCAAATAAAAATAATTATATTTCAAATGTAAAGTTTCGGGGTTTAAAATATGTAAATATTGTGATAAAAATAAATTCAAATGTTAAGTCTTGAGGGGAAGGAGGGGAAGGAAGGAGAGGGAGGAACAATTGGGAGGGAGGGACACCTGGGAAGGAAAGGGAAGGGAGTCACGATTTTTTTAAAAAAATTCCTTTTATTTAGCGAGGAGGAGGAGGAGGAGGAGGATCACGATTTCTCCAATTTTTTTTTTCATCTAGTTTTTTAATATATTTTGATGGGGGAGGCATGATTACGAGAATCACGATTACTTCAAAAACTTTTTTTCATCTAGCAACGAGGAGGAGGAGGAGGAGAATCACGATTTTCCTAAAAAACCTCTTTTCATTTAATTTTTTAATATATTTCGATGGGGGAGGCACGATTACGAGAATCATGATTTCCTCAAAAACCTCTTTTCATCTAGCAATGAGGAGGAGGAGGAGGAGGAGAATCGCGATTTCCCCAAAAACCTCTTTTCATCTAGTTTTTTAATATATTTCGATGGAGGAGGCGCAATTACGAGAATCATGATTTCCCCAAAAACCTCTTTTCATCTAGCAACGAGGAGGAGGAGGAGGAGAATCACGATTTCCCCAAAAACCTCTTTTCATCTAGTTTTTTTAATATATTTCGATGGGGGAGGCACGGTTATGAGAATCGCGATTTCCCCAAAAACCTCTTTTCATCTAGCAACGAGGAGGAGGAGGAGGAGCATCACGATTTCCCCAAAAACCTCTTTTCATCTAGTTTTTTAATATATATTTTTTGTTTTAATGATTTTTAATTAATTTATTTTTAATTTAAATTTAAATTTTTATTTATTTGTTTAATATGTTTTAATCTGAGTGGGCCTATTGGTTAAGAACATGTGTTTTCTCTTAAGAGGTCACAAGTTTAAATCCAAAGGGGGGTAGGGTATGTATACCTCTGTAAACTTTACCATTCAAATCGCTAGGCGGAGGGGGTCCCTTGTCCCATAAACAAGGGGTATCATAGACCAATTAGGTGTCTAACTTGGCCATGACCTTAAAAATGGATTATTATTATTAATTAATTTTTTTTAAATTTTGAGTTTTAGTTTTTTTTTTTGTAAATAAGAAGTATATATATATTAAGATCCTTCCAGAGCTGAAGTAGAGTAGCAAAATACAGATATATCCACGCTGCAGTTACTGGACTGCCCCAACAAAGGGGAAACCGGTCCAGCCAGCCCATGAGTCAAACAAGTCATATGATAGGCTAATAAAAAGACAGTATACAAACTGTTTATCATCTAAGACAAGAAGACTGACAAGACTTGAAAAACACTAAAGACCTAGACACTTGGCAGATAGCCTGGCCATGTGGTGTGGAGGTCCTCTGTCCAAGGCTCTTCCTCAACATACGTCATCTGGTCTGCCCATTGCCTTCCCTCTTTCACGTCGCATGAAGTTCCATCAACGTTTCTCTCTCGCTCATACTTCTCCTGTTCCATTTCTGGTGGGCGCTGCGCCTTGTTCTGACCTTCACCTTCACATGTTCCATTTCTGCTGGGTTCCTCCATTGGAGTCGTTTCTACAGGGTCCGAGGATAAAGCTTCATGCATGGAGGAGAGAGTTTGAAGAAAGATCGCCACCTTTTCCTCTGTAGCCTGTATGTGAAAATGAAGATCCGCCACCCCCTGGCGGAGTTCAAAGACCAGGTCGTGCAATATAGCCAGGCTATCTCTGAACTGCGCACTATCTAAGGAGTTAGTGAAATGGTGTCCAACCTCCTTAGGCACCCGATGAGAAGAAGGTTCGCAACCTAAGTTTCCCAGAGGGTCAAGGACTGGCGTGGGGGCAGAGGGATTCACTGGAGGGTCTTGAAAGTGTCGCAAGAGTGAGTTTGGCGACCGGGGGATTATTGCCAAAGAATTGAACTGCGCGTTCGACGGAACATGAGAGGAAGCAGAGATAAACTCAGACTGAAGGCGGGGGGAGGAGCAGATGGAGGGCGAGTCAGGAGGCGTGACCGAGGGTCGACGAGGCTTCCAAGGAGAGCCCCTCCTCGGTCTTCCCCGTGGTCGCGTCATAAGATACACAGTGCGACTGGCTGAGGATATTAAGAGCACCCGGTGAAGGAGAGTGGCAGGGGCAACATCGACCCAGAGAATTCGCGCAGGGTCAAGCCAGTGCGAAGGGATGAGCCCTGTGGGAAGCAAGCAGAGGTAAATGACAAGCATTGTGAACCAAACCATTCGAAAGCGCAAAGAAGGGGAGAAGACTCCATAAATGCTCCTTCGTATCGCAGTTAAGGCCATTTAATCTCAGGGGAGGGTGGCGGGCTGTGGCACGAGCCCATCACGTGGCTCCATGCCTCGGTGGCTGGTGTCTACTCCCGTCGCATGCCACGGTGACCGCACTAACACCCCATCCGGGGAGTATTTTATTTATTTATTTTACATATAAGGTTTTATTTTAATTATTATTATTATTATTTTTTTTAAATTTTGTTCTTTGATTTTATTTTTAATTTTTTATTATTATTGTTTTTTAGAATTTTTATCTTTTATTTTATAATTTTTGGTAGTTATTTTTTGCACTTTTTATTTTTTTTGGTTTTCAAACCATGTTTTTAATTTTTTTTTTTCTTAGTCTGTTTTACTTTACTTTAATTTATTTATTTTTAAAATTGGGGTTATGTTTCTTTTTTTTTTAAAGATGGTGTTTTTACCCTAAAAAAATTGGTTTGTGGAATTTTTTTAATTTTATTTAATTTCTAATGTAAATTAATTTTTTTTAAAAGTTATTAATAAATAAATTTTCAAGCAATAATTTATGAGTCGATTTTGAGTTTTTATTTGGCGATGGTACAAGTGGTCGAAGCCACGGTTTCAACTAAGTCTCAATCTTAATTCCAAAAATAAAATTGGTGCTACTAGTATCATCCCTTTTTCGATTCATAAAGTTTACTACATATAAAGAGAATGTTAATGAACACCATACAACACATCCCAATGGTATACAATAAGTCGATTATGGTCCACCATAGTCATATTTGGTCGATCATGGTCATGGTCAACCATATCATAAGTATTTCAATATTAATTACACTAATAATTTAATTCACAAATCTACCAACCCTCCACTAGCACAACCACATTATTAAAGGTGATGGATATACACCATCTTAAATTAATGACACCAATAGGCTTATATCAACCGCCTTTAATAATGTGATTGTGCTAATAAATTGTAAAACCAAACTCCATATGTAACGCTAATGTTATGACAAAGCCATTCACAAAGCCTATAACATAAAATGCGCAATGCTGCAATGCCTTGCTAGATCCCACGTAGCATTGGATCATGTTCGAACGCACTTATCCTTCACGTAACATTATCTAACAATAGACATGCACCACCTTTGATAGCTTTGTAATACAATGCACATTAATTTATGTTTTTTTGAACCTCACATTTTCAACAAAGTGAAGCGATGACAAGGACAGGTTTACGCGGTGCTCAACTTTTTTCAAAATGTTTTGAATAAGTCCACTGATATTTTAAAAATGCCAGATGGCGTTCATAATGGGAATGAGAAGTAGCCGCAGTAGGAGGAACATATTTATGTATGTTTGAGGCTAGACAAAACACGTTGCATAGGGGCATTTTAAAGTTTTTGTCTGCAATGGTATTGGTTGTCAAGTCAACATGTCAGAATTTTAACCACTTCCCCAAAAAAAGTGTCACCGATAGCACCACTTTTTGATTCAGGGGTTGATTTTGGCCAAAAAATATGGGTTTTTTTGGGTCAGAGTTCTCGTTTTGAGGTCACAATTCTTGTTAAGTGGTAATTATGTTGAACCTCCACAAAATTCCAAACTTGTTCACTAGAGTTTCCATGAGGAGGACCATGTTGTGGTAAATATCAATGATTTGTTCTTCCAGCTTTGAAAAACTCTCTTTTTCCTCATCACAAGGGTTGTTATGACTAGACTCATCCACCATGGTTAGGGTTTTGAGATTTCCTTCTTAAGCCAATTCTTGGATCCTACAACTTCCCATTAAAAACCCAAATAAAATTTCTTTGATACCAATATTATCTATAAATTGTCGTGGATATTCCACTGCAATGGTTCATCACAACATACCTCACAATATTCTAAAATATTTTATTATGCAATTTACTACCCTAGATCTCAAGTTTATTATTACTCACATAGTGCACACAACTATGGAATTAATTGAAACTGTAATGAAAGAAAACTAACAAATGAACACACCATCTACACAAATGAATACAAGATGTGACTTGGGAAACCCAATATGGGATAAACCGAGCTAGAAGGCGAGGCCTATGCTCTCCTCTCTTTTTCTCGGTTATGAAATGTAAGTTAAAAGAAAAGGGGCACTCACCATGGAGTTTCCATGGACACTTTGGCTTGAATGACTACTCCATAATATTCTACCTCCTCTGTTATGCTTCAATATCCCACACTTAGATCCTCTTCTCAACTATGGAACAATAACAATACCAAAAGAATGGAGCCCCTTCCTTTGCTAGAGACCTAGTATTTAACATAGCTTGATAGCCATTTAGGGTTAGGGTTAGAGTTTTTGCATGCCTCAAGCATAAATTAATGTTAAGGTTTTGGACCCTCTAGAATATTCTTGAAATCCCACATGTGTCTAGCCCAACATGTGTGAGTAATGGGGGCTGACGTGGCATCCATTCAGTACCATGGTCAACTTATGGGAGCGATAACTTCCACATACAAACTCCGATTGAGGTGATTTTTGCACCATTGGAAAGATTACAGTGTGTAGAACAACATCAAGGGGATAAAAGATAGGTTCACAAAGTTTTGACCCTAAAATGTTTTGTTTGATACCTCCGATTGGATCTCAAAGTTTTTGGACCCCAAATCACCAAACTATGATCCACACCTAAAATGCCCCCCTCAAGCCAATTCCCCCAATTTTTCTACCGAGAAAGTACCATGATAGATGACAAATTATATACTGATCAATTCTAGGGCATACCTTCCTATGTGGGAGGATTTTTGTCCCAAACATATTTTACCAAATCAGGTGACATAATTTTTCCTCTACCTTCTCCATAGAGTACCATTTGGCCTTGTCTAGAAGTTACTCTTTGAACTTTATCTGCTATAATTCATGTTACCCCTATTTGGTAGTTCTTGACTTCTTTTGCAGAACTGTATCTTCTACCAAATCTTCCCGAGCTTCTAGTTCTAAGTCCTCTATGATATGTAGGATGTACTCCTTAGTTTCCTTATTCAACATGGACGACTCATAGAGTTTCAGATCTTCTACATTCGCTACTAACTAAATTTGCATATATGGGGGTGTTATGACCTATAGGGGGAATATATAGGGTTGACTGTATATGATATGACCCCAATGAGGGGTATATATGTGGATAAATGTACATGTAACGTGTAAATATATATGTAATAGGGTCAACCTAATAGTAAAGGGGCCTCATATGTAGGTGTGAATGAGTATATATAGAGATCATGTATGCATTATTGTAGACATATGAATTGTGATGGATGAATGTATTTGGTTATGTGGAGGAGGTTCTCCTATTCTTTAAAGATTTATTGTGTAATTGATTTATCTTGGGGTTGTGCTCCACGATCACATTTTGTACATGGTGTGTACTTCTGTTCTGTTATGATATTTTAAGCATTTGGTATCAGAGCATAGATCCCAGGGTTTTGCTTCTTCAAGAAACTCATCTTGGAATTTTCGCATAATTTTTTTTCAGGTCCACGTCAGATAGAAAAAAATTGAGGTTGTTTAGAGGACATATCAGGGTACTTGTGGTACAAATTTAAGCTTCTGGTTCATTACAGTTTCGGAGATACACCCTATGGAAGATAAGGTTTTTGACTAGTCCTATAACTAGTCTCAAATAGGTGTTCCGGGTAAAACAATCATATCTTCCTCATACAGGATCTAAATTCCATGTGACAAGTTGCATTGGAAAGAGAAAAGTCCATAGTATTTTGGGTGAGAATTTCAGAATCAGTTATCCACTATTCGATGCGTGAAATTCTATACAAGTTTTCTCTCTTGAATAGGACAAAATTCAACAAGGTTTGGGAAAATTAACATAAATTTCATTTGACACACCCAATTTTGGTCAGACCGATGGCATTGCAGAGAAGACATTTCAGTCTACTACATGTTTAAATTTCAGACTCATAGGGGCTGAAATTTCATAAATACATCAGAAGGAAGGTCGACTAGGAGGACATACTCCAAATTAGGGTTTCAAAGGTATGTTTACTTAAAACTATCATAACTTTTGATTGGTATTTTCGATTGAGCTGATTCAAAAGACATTAGAAATATAAAACATAGAATATTATATTGGAACAAGGATTATAACTAATTAAGATCAATATCCTTCATATAGTGATATTGGAAGTTGAGGATTGTGGTTAGACCTCACTTAAGAATCAATGCCATTACCTAAATTTACAATATATGAAGATGAAATCGATCCTATAGAATGGTTGATGCTGGTAAAGGAATATGTTATGCATCTTTCAGAGGAAAAAAAATATTTTTTTGGTGAATCTTGGAAGTGGTGGATGAGTATTGATCAGGATACCAGATGGAATTGCACATGAGAATAATTTGGAAAACTCTTCTAAAAAAAATGACTCAAGGATACAAAAATGGAGGAGATGCATAAAATTCAAGATGAGTTAAAGGAAGCAAATGAATATATCAACAAGAAGGGTGATGATCTAACTAATATACAATTACTTAATGAAGCACTAATTAAATAAGTTCAAAAATCAAGCCAAGAAAAGGCTAGCAAAAGAAAGTGGGAAAAAACGAGTCAAGGGAAGATTTGAAAAAGAAAGATGAAGATATATGTAGATTACAAAACCATAATAAAAAAATGTTGGATGAGGTTAAAATATTGAAAAAAGAAAAGAAGAATTATCAAAATCAAGAAGAAATGAGGATCTTGGATGAATAATATACCAAAAGACTTGAAGAGGAAATTTGCAAGAAGGTTGATGAATCCCTAAATACCGATGAGGTAAAATCAGAAATACAATCTAGAATTGAATAAGGACGTCAAAATTTGATTGACGGGGTCACATTGTAGCTTCAAAATGAGAAAGAAGACAAGATTCATGAAGGGAAATATAAGATACATGAATAAATTGAACTCCATCTAAATGTTGTACATGCCAAATATGATGGTATTATCTCCAAGGCTAGAGTAATCAAATACCAAGGAAAGATGACTGAGGATGCCATTGTATATGAAAAGAAGATAGATGAAATGGGTGTGTAGAATGAAGAAAAACCATCAAATGTGAAACCATATCGACACCCTCATTATTAGGAACTATTTCAAGGAAAACAAAAAGATCAATATCAACATTATCAAGGAAGAAGATGGAATACTCATCAATATTCACGGAATAAGGAATCACAAAACCTTTATTCAACAAGATATTATCATAGACCAACATCTACTACACATTGGAGAAGCTTCAATGACAATACATGGAATCAAGGGAAATAAAATTATGCAAAAACTAGCCACCAAGGATTACGATAAAAAAGAATTAATTTTGGATGGATGGATCATCATCAATTGAAAGAAGAAATCATGAACACAAAAAAATCATATTACTTGGTTTCATCACATGTGAAGCCTTTAATTGCAAAGCTTTGAGGACAAAGCTTTTTGAAGGAGGGTACTCTGTTATGATCCAAAGGGGGAATATATAGGGTTAAATGTATATGATATGACCCCAAGGGGAGGCATATATGGGGCTAAATGTACATGTAATATGTAAATATATATATAATAGGGTCAACCTAATAGTAAAGGGGCCTCATGTGTAGATGTGAATGGGTATATATAGAGAACATGTATGCATTATTATAGACATGTGGATTGTGATGGATGAATGTATTTGGTTATGTGGAGGAGGTTCTCCGGTTCTTTAAGGAGTTATTGTGTAACTTATCTATATTGGGGTTGTGTTCCATGCCCACATTATGTACATGGTGTGTACTTCTATTCTATTATGATATTTTAAGCATTTGGGTCATTACAAGGGGTCGATTGAGTTTATAGGCATTATCACACACCTTATTGAATACTTCAAAAGGGCCATACCGCAAATCCTTTATCTTACTACCAAGACCCGATAACCTTTATTTGTTCATATGCAACAGAACTTTGTCTCTCACCTTGAATTCTTTCTCAATCATGTACTGATCATGTTGTGCCTTGTGCTTTTCCTATGACTTCTTCAATGTATCCTATACTTGCAAATGGATCTGCCTAATATTTTCAACAAATTATTCTACTTTAAAGGCATCTACTGCAATGTCTTCCATCACTCCTCCATGTTATCCATATATAACATCCAAGGGCGATGGTTGCAAACACCCAAAACAAGTTTCAAAGGGGACTTACCTATAAAAGTGTAGACCGCTCTCTTATAGGAGTGTTGAATATAAATCAAATTTTTATCCCAGATCTTTGGACACTTTTGATTATAAGAGCTCAAAAGTTGAAACAATGTCTTGTTGACTACTTCTATCTACCCATCTATCCATGGATGGAAAGCTGCAGATCTCTTCAACTTGGTGTCCATATTCTCCCAAAGTGTAGTCCAAAAGGCACTAAGGAATTTAGTATTCCTATCTCAGATGATGCTCCTCAGTATCCCAAAGTGCACCGAAAGCTTTTCAAAGAAAATGTTTGTAGTGTAGCTAGGGGGATAATATGGGGTACCAAGGGAAGTACCCAAGGGGAGTAATAATAGAGGTTAATATGCATTGTTATGTATGGAGACCATTTTTAATAAACAAGGCCCAATGTGAACACAATAAAGGTGAGAAGGATTACTAGAAGGTTCCTTCTCTAGAATGTTCTTCGGTGGTAGGTACTATTATATATAGATGTGTAAGCAATGTATTGAGAAGGGTTAAGAGTATTTTATTTGGATAAAATCTCATTAGGAGGTTTCCCCCTCGAAGAGGCAAGTGAACAAGAGTGGATCCCTTCCCTAAAATGATCAATTGTAAAGTGTTGCCCTACCTCAAGGGTTTCGTATAAATAAAGTGTGGATTTATTCCATATTATTCTTGGATATCTTGTCTGTGTTTTGTATTCATTTCTGTGGTACTTAACAATTCATATCAAAGCACTTTCTTCAACCAAGAAAAGGGGCAATTGTTTTTTTTCTTTCTATTTTGCAGGTTTCCAAAAGAAGAAGAAAAAAGAGGGCCAGGACACTCAGATCAATTCCTGTAGATTTTTGAAGAGAATTAGAGGAAATTGGTTGTATATATGAATTCCTCATGGGAAAAAAAACCAATTTCAAATAAAAAATCATCCGAATTGGATTTCGGGAGGTCAAGATATTGCTGATTTAAAATCAACAATTTTTTAGGATTTTTTTTTTCGTGGATGTCCACACAAATTTTCAGGTTTCCGTAGCAATTGGTGCTTAATTTTCCAAACCAATTATAGATATGAATTCTTCTCGCTCAATTGACCAATTTAAAAAAAAATCGTTTGAATCGAAGCTCCAAAAGTGAAGATATCATTGATTTAAAATGAACAATTTTCAGGGTTTTTTCGTGACAACCGCGAGACTACAAAGCTCATAACTTTTGATAGGGTGCTTATATTGATGCCAAATTAGTGCCATTGGATAGATAATTTTCAGGTGTCTCATTTGAAATATTTATGCAGTGTTTCCAATCGATATGCCGTGCTCTACAACCACTGGAAAATTTTACTCTCAAACCCTCATGGGCCTAAAGAATAAAAATGTGATCTTAAAAGCTATTGAACATATTCATTTTTTTTTTCTCAATATAAGGACTTCTATATTATTGTGGATACATACCCTTGCATCAAGAAAAAATATAATCAATAAATATATGCCTGATATGATTTAGAGAATGATTGTGATGACTGGTATATGGATAGTTGTCATTTATGAAATGACTACTTTCATATTCTATATGATGACTCTACTCCACCTTATGTAGAGAAAATTATTGCAGGAAATCATGAGCCAATTATGACTACAAGTGTTCAACTTGCATGTTCTACAATGGTCTTATTCCTTCCAGATTCAGCCTCAAACCTTTACAACTACATGGATGATCTTTTTGAGGATTATATTTATTTGAATTCCCATGTCATCGATGAGTATTTGGAGCATATTCATTGGTCATTCATGGAGCTCAAAAGTCATTAGTTGGGTGTCATCTTCAACATTTGTACATGGGACCCATGTTTATAGTTGTAATTCCCCTGCCCAGGGATTCATAATTAAACTATGAATTTGTAATATGATTGACATTCTGTTTGCATGAAATCCTAATTTATTTTTCTCTTCTAGCAATTAAACAGTTAAATATCAAAATATCAATTTAAACAATTCATGTAGTCACCTAATACATTTCCAATATGTAGATATATATCTTTAACTTTCATTTACAATAAAATAGTAGATTAACAAAACAAAAAAACCTCTTGAAGAAGAAGTTTGTCTTGTATGTTGTTGTCTGCTTTGTCTGCTTGAAATGTCTGACTGCCTGAAAATTGAATATTTACCTCCCAACCAACTAGGAACAAAGCCTCTCCGACTCCCTAGCTCCAAGAATTTATATTTCTTAGCCCCAAGCCCAAAATCCCAACAATCAACCAACTCATATGCAAACCAAAATTTCCCAACAATTTTCCTTCTCTAAGATTTTCCTCCCCTTCTCTCTCGAATCCTCTTCCAAATGACCAACTCCCCTTTCCTTACCCACCCATCCACCAACTCCTTCCATCATAAACTCTCTATCTACCCTTATCTTTTCCTCATAATTTCCATATCTACCCTTAATACAATAAAATAATCATTTCCTTTATTGTTTCATTTTTTAATCATTTATTTAAATAACGATAAAATCTAATTAGTTAAATAATATAATTGACTTACTTAAAATAATGTTTTAATGATTTAATTAACTTTAATACATTAATGAATTAAATTACATTACTTAATTATATTTATTAATTAATCCATTTGGGGCATTACATACACCCACCCTTCAAGAAACTTCGTCATGAAGTTATGGTAATTCACAATACAAGGATCATAATAACATGATTCATACATCTAGATAAGATAAGAAACATCATTAATTTAATACACTCATAAATACTAGTGTACATGCGCAAGGCATGTATGCATAACTGGCACATACATAACTCGTGTGTGTACTAATGGCAATAATTAACACATCTAATGTAATTCCTTTATGCTTCCAATCCAATTACAATGCAATTAACTTCATAATTAATAAATACCCCATTTACAATATTAACAGAATCCTTCAATTATAATAATTTAGCACAAAACAACCTTTACCTAGATAATTGTAATTCAATTAAGCATTATTATTATTATTATTTTTAAGGAACAAAGAGAAAATCAAACGCTTATGCTATAAGATTAAAACCCCACACACTCTCAACTACTTCTAACATCCTGCCTCCCTAATCTACTTCCATCTTCCATCCCTATCCTTCCTCTGTTGGACTATCCCGGAGTGTCAACTATATTGACCTAACTCCATATAAAACCCGTAAGCAGAAGTGTCAACTACCTTGACCAAGCTTCCCCAGCGGGAAACTAGCAGTCATCATCACACATCTAGGGGAGCGTGATCTAACACCGTCCTCCAATGACTCCAGGTTTTGGAGGATACACAGTGGGAAAATGCCTCCACCCCTCCTGATAGAACTAGGATCAACACCTTATCATGGACCATATGGTGGCACTGTGTTGCTGGGAGTTTTGTCATCGTAAATTCAGTTTCAAGCAGTCTCGCTACCTAAAAAACCATCACTTTCCCACATATCATAGCAATGCAATTGAACCAACATAATTTAACATACAAAGATTCATACCATACTGTTTCTTGGTCGATGTTCACAACATCAACCATTTATTATCATCATTCTTTGGCTACTTCATAGCCCATTAATATGTAGGTTAGCTATAACACATACACATGCATATCCATACACTATTAACATGTAATTTCATTCAACCATATCATTAATTTAGTATCCATGTACCGATATCTTTCAAATTAAAAATTTCAAGCTAGAAATAGGTTGCATAATATCCATCATAAATCACATAATGATAAACATTCATAGTATTCACATTCACATAGGTCCATATGTCCAAAATTTAAAGTGTCAAGTAATCAGTGTTCCATAGATCATAAGAAAATAAAGATACGACCAGGCCATAAGTAATTCTAGTTGTCTAAGTCAAAATGGGTCATTACATACACCCATCCTTTGGGAAACATAGTCCCGAGGTGGTAAAAAAAGTGAGGGATAATCTTGTCGTAAGGTATCTCCATCCTCCCAAGTAGCATATCCTGGGCTATACTTGTCCCACTAGACCTTAACTTGGTATACCAAATGATTCTTGATATGTTGGACCCTACGGGCCAATATGTGTAACAGTTCGACCATGATGGTTCCCGTATTCGAGACTTGTAATTCCTTCAAATTTAGTTTGTGAGATTCATTAAAAACATAACGTTGTAGAACAGATACATGAAAAACATCACGAGTTTTATGCAAGTGGGATAATAGTATGAGGCGATAGACAACGGGTCCAATTCTCTCTTGAATTTTAAATGATCCTATAAATTGAGGTGAAAACTTTGTCCCTTTCCCAAACCGAATGGAACTCTTATTAGGCCCGATACAAATGAAAACTTGATCTCCCACTTTATAACTTCGGTCAATCCTATCTGCATTAACATAACTTTTCTGTCTATCTTGTGCCTCAATTAATCGTTGTCTAATATGAATCACCTGCTCCTCCATCTCTTGAATCAATTCTATCCCTACTGTCACTTGGTATTGTAACCTTTCCCAACTCAACGGTATCCTGCATGGCATTCCATACAAAGCTTGATAGGGTGACATTTCGATTGAGCTGTGAAAATTGTTATTTTAGGGGAACTCTACCAAAGGTAGGTACTTCTCCCAATGGGTTTGATTATCCATAACATATATCCTAAGCATGCCTTCCATAAATTGATTTACTCTTTCAGTTTTCCCATCTGTTTTAAGATGATACGTTGTCCTTAAGTTCAACCGAGTCCCCAATGCTAACTGTAAACTTGTCCAAAACCTAGATGTGAATCAAGAGTCCCTACATGAAATGATCTTCTTCGGTAACCCATGTATACAAACGACTTCACTTATAAAAATGCATGCCACATCAATGACATCATAAGTGTCTCTGACTGGAATAAAATGTGCACTCTTGGTCAACTTATCAACTATAACAAGAATGGCATTATGCCTCTGCAATGTGAGTGGCAATCCACAACAAAATCCATAGAGATGACTTCCCACTTGGACATAGGAACATCATGCGATTGTAGGACACTTGCCAGGTGGTGATGATCAACCTTTACTTGCTGACACTCAAGACACTTAATGACGAAATGGACTACATCACGCTTCATGTATTCCTAGAAGAAAATATTCTTCATGTCTGCATACATTTTCTTCACACCTAGATCTGCACAGTAAAGTGCTCTGTGGGATTCCTTGAGTATGATGCTTCGAATATCCCCACCCTCAGGGATGTACATCCTTCCTTGGTATCTCAATAATCCATCTACTGCAAGATACATCCTTCAAACCTTGAATCTAAGTGCCTCCCACTTTGGAGGTCTGAAGTAGCCTTTAAATACCAACTATCTCTAAGAAGTTGTGCCAACACTTGCTCTCTCAAATTAACCTTTAAGGGAACCAATGGGAAGATACGTGGCCTCCTACTTAGGGAATCTAAAACCAAATTATCCTTTACTTTGATGTAAGAAATCCCAAAATCGTACTCACTCATAAACTCACTCCATCGCCTCTGCCTAACATTGAGATCCCTTTGAGTGAAGATATTCTTTAAGATTTCATGGTCTGTTTTGAGGTCAAATATTCACACCACTAGTTAGGGCCTCCAAAGCTTCAGAGCTAGCATTACACCTACCAAATCTAAATCATGGGTAGCGTAAAGCTCCTCATGTTGCTTCAACTTTCTTGACGCATACACTATCACTCCCCCATATTTCATTAGCACAACCCCCAACCCTTGATTCGAGACATCCATGCATATTGTGAAGTATTTTTTCATATATGACACTCATAGAATTAACACACTTGTTAGTAATCTCTTAAGCTCGATGAATGCAATGTCACATTCATCTTTCCACTCATACCTAACTTCCTTGTGCTGCAAGGTGGTGATAGGTTTTGAAATATTCGAGAATCCTTCCACAAACCTTCAATAATAACTAGCTAGCCCCATGAAGCTTCTCACCTCATGAGCATTTCTCAGCATTGGCCAATCCATTATGGCCTTCACCTTTTCCAGGTCCACATAAATTCCTTCTCTGGAAATGATATGAATGAGATAGTGAATCTCTTTCTAGAAGAAAAATCACTTCCACAACTTTCCATACAACTTGTTCTCTTTAAGGCATGACAACACCAATGCACGTGTTCCTTATGTTCTCTTTCATTCTTGGAATATATGAGGATATCATCTAGAAGGACCTGTAAAAAGCGGTCTAAGTACTTTCAGAATACACCATTCATGAGGCTCATGAATACTGCTGGTGCATTGGTCAATCCAAAAGGTACTACGATGAACTCATAATGTCCAAACTGAGATCGAAAGACAGTTTTAGGAATATCGCCTTCCTTAATCCTTAACTAGTGATACCCTGATTGTAGATCAACTTTTGAGAAAAATGCTACAACTTTAATTTGATCAAAGAGATAATCTATGTTTGGTAATGAAATGGAACATGATATGAAATAGATAACACAATACTGTATACAATCGAAGAGGGATAATAAATTTCAAAGTATAGAGGTGGAGTCTAAAGACACCGTTACAACACTTAAGCACATAGTAGTATGATCAGAACATCACAATGCATATTTCTCATCATTGCATTGCATTATAATGACCCAAGGGGTCTTCTTTTATATTCTCAAGCTTCCTAAAGCCCAAGCAAAGTGCAGATATTGATAAATATGGATTTAGCTAAAGGTTTGGTGGAGATATCAACAACTTGATCTTCACTGCGACAATATTCAAGAGAAACAATGTCATCATGAACCAACTGTCACAAATAGTGAACATGGAGCTCAACATGTTTCATCTTACTATTAGAAACATGGTTGTCATAAACTTGAATGGCACTTTGATTATTAGATAATATTGTAGTCAAGGTTTGAACAAGAAATCCAAGCTCGCCCAAAAGTTGACGAATCCAAACTGTTTCAGTACTTGCTTGAAAAATGCCACAATATTATGATTACATAGATATACTACCTTTTGTTTCTTGCATGAACACACCAAAGGTCCAGTGCTATAGTGAAACACATACCCAATAGTGGAGTTCCAGTCATCTCTGTCGCCAGCCCAGTCGAAGCCGGTGAAGCCGACTAGCACATCTGAACTATGACAATATTTGATACCAAGATTAATGGTACCCTTCAGGTATCGAACAATGCATTTGATTTCCTTCTAGTGGATTTCTCTAGGATCTTGCATGAACTGAGAGACCACATTGACAACAAAAGAGATATCGGGTCGACTATGAGTAAGATAAATAAGACTTTCGACTAATTTTTGATAGAGTGTAGCATCGACATCGAGTGTTTGACAGATTTTAGTAAGAGTCACTTCGAATTGAAAAGGAGTGGCACAAGGCTTGAAATAAACCATCTTAAAACATGTCAACAAATGCATTACATATTTAGACTAAGAAATGAAAAAATCATCAGAAAGTGGTGTTGACGCTTGAATCCATCAGGACTGAAACGACAACCTCACGAGGATGAGAATCCTCCTGCATTTTTATAGAGGTGGTGCTCCTCTGTCTGAGATTTATAAAATGTGGGACCTTTAAAGAAGTCCATCATAGGAAAATAGAATAGATATAACAGAAAACATAAAATATTTTTTATTTTTCTTTTAAAAGAGAGTTCCTAAGAATGGACCAGGAAACACACACAAATTCATACATTTAAAGCAAATACACAAAATTCCTCACATCCGTCATAGTAGAGATAGAGATTTCTTATCACATAAAAACTAAAAGAAAATGACCTGCATGCATAAGAGAACTTTGACTGAGTAATACATGGGCAACTTAAAAGGAGATAACGATAGATCAACATCAAATACTTTATATTCAGAAAAAACTAGGTTACAAAGTGTTAGCTCTCCAAGAGTCACCTCCAGACTGAAAATATGAGTAATCTTGGTAATATACAACTTGATTTAACTTAGGTTTAAAATCAGGGATCAACAAGACTTGAAAGAAGGGAAAATACAACAGATTTCACTAGAGATCAGTGATAGGCCATTGTGCAATGGAGTCATGAACATTCTGCTCATTGAAGGTATTTAATCTGCTTATCAAACAAAGGATTTGTTTAATAATGAAGAGAGGAATAAAATAATTGACATAAAGATGAACATTCACTAAGAAAATATCCTCTCTACAAAGAGAATTTAGACGTGCTTGAATAGTAAGAATGATAGATGGGCAAGTTTATAGTAGATCTTCCGCTGCTTCAAGAATCCATAAATCAAAGACAATACATTCAAACAAGAAGAAGAATAGGATAGAAAAACATAAGAACAAACTCTGATAAAACAACTCATATGAATATTCAATAACATACTAGATTACGACCACATGCCCCTCCGACTTACAAACTGATTTCCACAGTCATTCTGCTTCTAAATCCCTCTCGGGTCTTTGAAAAACTGAACCTCCTCAATGATTTCCAATGCCTCCCTTATAGCCTAGGCTATCAATGAAAGATTTTCAATTCAAATTCCCCCTCTTGAATAAGATTCTAGGCCTTGGAGATAGGTGGCAACATTCAAAGAGACAAGAATTCAACAAACTGCTAATTTTTAGGAAGTTGTTGGAAGTCATTAAAAAATTGTTTCCAACTCGCTGCATGAGGTCTTTAATGGAGCTAAAAATTAGGTCCAGGTGTCCCTTAGCATCTAAATGATCTCTAAGAATTCGTTCAAACCCTCCTTGACATGTGGCAACCTCCAAACAAGGCGAATGCCCAACAACTATGCAAAACAAAGAGTTTGTAGCGCCAATTTGCAACGCACTGGTGTTTTAATTGTATCTCTCAAATGCCAAACTGGGTCAGGCTGAAATTTGGTCAAAAAGTCAACAAGGATATCATTCTCCTCCACATTTTTTTTTAGAGAAACCCACATCACCATTTTATAGTTACGATCAAATATTTATAAGCATTTGTTACAGGGAATGAGTTCACAACACCCCTGTCTCAATTCACAGCGCCTATGACAAAACATCAAAGAACCTTCTCTCAACCTTTAAAATGGTATGAAAAACCTCATGGAGTACCTAGTAACCCTGGGCTTGATGCTGATGTCTATGAATAAGAACATAGATGTTTGCACGCTGACCAACCCCCAACGCTCCTCTTCAACCAGTTCGCAGTGCCAGTTCGCAGTGCCAAATTCAAAACCAATGGCGCACTTCAATGAGACTATTGGAATACAATTCTATGTGCTAACATCTGGATCCACAGGGGATGGAGACCTCCCTGTGAGGCTCCAAGAACATGCAGTTCCAGTGCCTTATCCATTGTGATGGTGGAGTCTTATTCAAATACTAAAAGCAAACTGAAAACTGAAATGCTTGAACACAAGCTTATTTATATACAAGACTCTACTCTAACTGACTTTTACAATTTTCTCAGGTGAAAACAAACTTCCACCATAGCCACTCAAACTGTTTGGTAACAAAATTCTTCTCTTCACTACAAAGGATCCATAAGAAGTAAGAAAAGTGTGAAAACTGACTAAATACATTCTTAGGATCACCAATATAACCTCCAAATGCTGACAAAATGATAAAATTTGCAGGCTCCAAAGCGTTTGAAAAGTGAAACTCCATGTATTCATTGACAGGGTCATGAAACTGATGGCAATGAAACAGGGTCATGAAACCTTCTATGCTTCAAAGTTTCCCACAGGTTGTTTGATGTCCGCTGCAAGAACATGTGATTGAATGGCAGACAAAGGCATTTGTTGGTTGAATTGTTGCTCCTCATATTCATAACCACTTGTTGGTTGACTGCTAATCATTTATGCATGTACTGTAGGAACAATCTGCTGCTCATACACATGTTTTTTATCAAAACAAGGCTGCTCCTTTGTTGGTGATGGATAAGAGATCAGCTGCATATGTAATTCCCCTTCAACACCTCCATAAAATTCCCAAGGATTAGACTCATAATCATCATATACAAGAATAGTGCTAAGAGGTTCCAAAGAAATCATAGAAAAATTCTGTTCATCACCATCATTGGTATATTCATAAAAAATGGGTTGTCCATAAAAAACCTTGACTCTTGACATTCAAAATGTTTTGTTTCAAGATGCTCTCTATCCATAAAGTGTTCATCATCAAAGTGTTTGTCAACAACAAACTTCTCTTGGTCAATATTTGAGACAGTGACTTCATCAGAAGCAAGGTTGTCAAAGATATCTTCTTCAAGGATAAAATCATCCACTATCTCTTCCTAATAAGAACAACAAATAAAATAGGCCTTCAAGTCATGAGAACTAGGAAAATAAAGAGATGGATCTTCTTCAACCTCACAGTGAGGAGAGAAACTTAATGCAGCTTGAACACTTTTCTCATATTCCTCACAACAACCATGAAAAATAAACTCAAAGGAGTAATACCTTTTACATTGCAAATTGAAAGCAACATGGAATTATCTTAAGGTGGATATGCTTGCAACATGAAAAGAAAAATACCAGTCTTTGGCATCATCCTTCAAGGAGAACATAAACATTTTCACTAAGACATCCTCCTGATGCAAGTTCAACTGCTCCATGCATTGATGAAAATTAATGAGATGTTGAGCAAGATCATCATCATTTTCTTCTTCAAAGACATGAAATAAATCTCCCCGTTCTGATAGATGAGGCACTGGATTTGGAAAACTAGATATGGATGAAAACTTTAGAGAAGCAAATATCCTTTCCAAGATAGCCTCCATGACCTTTGACATCTTGGTTCTTCATGGAGTGGAATCGCTAGGTGAAAGATGTAGTCTTTTTTGTATCCAATCCTTGTTCACCAGCAAGAACTGGCTGTAATCTTGTCGTTCCTCCCAGGAAAAATATTCAACTCATCCCCGACAACGACACAAAAATGTTAGCTCTCCAAGAGTCACCCCCAGACTGCAAATAGGATTAAGCTTGGTAACGTACAACTTGATTTAACTTAGGTTTAAAATAAGGGATCAACAAGACTTGAAAGAAGGGAAAAGAGAACAAATTTCACTAGAGATAAATGATAGAACATTGGGCAATGGAGTCATGAAAATTCTGCTCATTGAAGGCATTTAAGCTGCCTATCAAACAAAAGATTTGTTTAAAAATGAAGAGAAGAATAAAATCATTGACATAAAGATGAACATTTGTTAAGCAAAGATCCTCTCTACAAAGAGAATTTAGACGTGCTTGAATAGTAAGAATGATAGATGGACAAGTTTACAATAGATCTTATGCTGCTTCAGGAATCCATAAATCAAATAAAATACATTCAAACAAGAATCCATAAAGAGTTTACAGTGCCAGTTTGCAGCGCACTGGTGTTTTAATTGTATCTCTCAAATTCCAAACTAGGTCAGGCTGAAATTTGGTCAACAAGTCAACACGGATATCATTCTCCTCCACAAAAAATTTCAAAGAAACCCACATCACCATTTTATAGTTATGATCAAATATTTATAAGCAACTGCTACAGGAAACGAGTTCACAGTGACCCTGTCTCAGTTCGTAGTGCCTGTGACAAAACATCAAAAACCCTTCTCTTAGCCTTTAAAATGGTATGAAAAACCTCATGGAGAACTTAGTAACCCTGGGATTGATGCTGATGTCTATGAATGTGAACATAGATGTTTGCAGGATGACCAACCCCCAACGCTCCTCTTCAACTAGTTTGCAACGCCAAATTCAAAATCAATGGCACACTTCAAGGAGACTATTGGAATACAATTCCATGTGCTAACACAAAGTACAATCGAGATTGTTCCCAAAATAGCTCTCTTGGAATTTCTAAAAAATATATATTTCAATACATATTCTATGTCATTAAAATGCGTTTGTCATAATGATTGGGATTGGAGCTCCCGAGGACCATAAAACAAATATGTATAAGAATGAAGTTCGTAGAAAGAAGAAAGTGGGTGGTGGAAGGCAGCAAGGTCTGGAAAGAAGAAAAAGGAAAATATCAGTTTTCAGTTAAACCTTTCTATTTAAAGAGGTGGAGTAACTGGATGAAGAGCTTGAAAAAGATAGAAAGATGTGATCAATATAAACTTACTATGATGGTATCTCATGGTTTTTCACTTGCTCGCTGATGTCCTTTTATGGATTTCCTTAGCGGTTACAAGAACCGTCTCAACCGTCCTTTTCCCTTCATTGGTGAGCTTGTCGACAACCTTTTTGAACCACTCCTCGATGTAGCTACTCATTGGTGCCACGTTGATTTCATGCTAAATTTTCATATTGAAGAGTTCACCTTCCAAGTCCCTTATATCAATATAAATGTTCCGCAATTCTTCCTCAATATCTTGATTTTTGATCGAATAATCAACTAGCCAGTTTTCCATGTCATCTTCACCATATTCAAGAATGCCATAGAATTTTTCAAATGACAACCCTTTAAAGATCTCAACTTGTTCATAAAATGCTTGCTTGGTTAAGAACAATGAGTTGAGTATCGATTTTGGGTCTTGGACCTCATTGGTGCTGCCATCTAGATCTATCTCAGTTAGCTTCTTGAATAATTCCTCTCTTCTAGTTATGGCCCGACTACATGCTTGAACAATACCATTAAGGTTTTTTACCCTTTCCTTCCAGCATGCGTTCAATTGTTTTATTCGGTTTGGAGAATGGATATCCTCCTCTCTTCTTCTCAATTCTTTCATATTAGTAACTTTAACACCAAATGGTATAACCACATCGAGGTAGAAACCTTCCTCGTTTTTCAAATTTGCTTGCAAATATTCATGAAAAGCGTGTGCTCTTGTTCCAAAAGAGACCATGCTCTTTGAAATCTCCCAAGCCTTTGTTATTAATTCCATTCTTTTCCAGATAGCCTCAGGATGATGTGAGAAGGCTTGCCGATCCTTTTAACTTTTCCACAAGTGTGGTAGGCCCGATCATTGCTAAAGGACTAGCAAGTACTGGAAGGGGCATTAATGCTTCCTCCAATTCTTTGATTCACTCCTTTAGCCTGACATTCTCTGCTTCAAGGCCTTTAATATAGTTGTCTAGAGCATCTCCAGTTGCTCGGTGTATCTGGGAAATTTGGGAAGGCCGCATGTTCCGTAGGTTAATCTATGAACATGATTTCCCCTTATTATTCTTTACATCTCTTTTCTTAATAATCAATTTTTTGGATTTACTGTAAAAAAAAATGCTCTGAAATGCAAAAGACTCTTATTCGTCGAAGGTCTCGGTCTCAATTATTTCCATCTGAGGGTTTTGTTGAGCCGTGTTCTCTAGCTGTTCGACATTAGGGAACACTTTCTCGATGTCAATTTCAAGTTCCATATCCTTGAGGGAGAGGTCGTGGATATCACTTTCTCCTCGAGGTCCCTCCTCTTCTTGCATGATGTTTTTTTGTTTCTTCCTCAAGGGAAGTTTATGAGAACTTTCAATTTTTCCAGGAGGAGGGTTCTTATCTCCTCCTCTACCTGAAGAACTGTGGGTGATTTTCTTACTTGGGTAGGCCGTTGGAGCGTTGCTGAGATGTTGTACTCTTTAGCGTGACAGTCAGGGATTGGGCACTTTTCTCACCCAGACCTTTTCCTCTCTACTTGTACGACTCATTGGTGCTGAGTATTGTCTCCAGGTTGCCGGTGTCACAAGCGGGAGTACTTGAGGCATTGTCTCCATCTTCATTCATAATAATGTTAATGAAAGAATTGCTGAAACCAACAACCAATAGATGTTCTACAAAAATACCATTAGGGTCGAACCCTTTTACTTTTTCAACATATTTTAAATTGAGGCTGTGGAAGTGGCATTCAAATTCATCAATCTTGTTCATATTTCTAAATATCAAATCCCCGACTTTCCAAGGCAGAGGTATGAATTGAGTTTTTCTCTTTTCATGGAAAAAATGTAATCAATAGGTGTACTGCCTTGCTATCTCTGCAACAAACATTTTGTCATATATGTGGCACGAAAGGAAGGAAGGATTTTATTTGGATCCAAAAATCCGTATAACATTATAATTTTCCATTTGTTATAGTCTCCCCTTCCTATCCAGGAACTTACTCGCCTAGTCAGACATCCGAGGAGCGTTTTTTCCAAACAATAATTCTTTAAAAACTGAGAAAAAATCTTTAAAAACTTCATAAAAATGGTGGGAGGCCTTGTGCCTCCACAATGTTTGATACCATAAGGTTACTGGGTTGAATTCACAGTTTACCTTCTTGTAGACAGATAATCTCGGGAACTGATAGCAATGCGCTATCGCGAAAACCAAATAAGATGACATAAATAATTTTTTCTTCTTGTATTGCACCAATTAGGAAGAGATTTCAATGGAAATCAAGTTTCCCCAATCGAATATGGCTTGTTCCTTAACCGTAAAATAAAGAATGTAAAGAATCATCTGGGATATGATCGTCATGGTTTCTTGTCCTGTTATCCTCGTAAAAATCCATGCAATTTCCCAGAAGGGATTTTTAAATGAGCCAACCTGCAATATTGTGATGTGCTTGGGGACGACTGCTGGGTTCTCTAGGAATTTAGGTAAGAGGTCGAGTCCATTGTCATTCTTTTTTAAGAACTCCCCTGCAATCTTCACCTTTGAAGGTGAGCATTGGCTCAGGAAGCCTCAACATCTTATGAAAAACCCGAGTTGACAAAGAGACAGGGGAATGGTCCTACAACTGGATGATCCATTGTCTTGGAATGTATCTCTCAATGCACTAGGTGACCAACTCCTTACAATCAAAAACTTCCGGGACACACCTTGCACGCAATTCCAGACGTCCAGATTATTTCCTTCTGGGCAGAAGGGGATGAATAATACGAATATGCCCTAGACCACTGAAAACTCTAATCCTCACGCCCATAAATATTCAATGTATCTCCACATAACTGTTGTCGATTTGCTGCCATAAGTCGACGAGAATGTTCCCTTGCTTCAAATTATGTTAGGAATGAGTGTTGGAGGGAGATGATATAATCTTGTTTTAATGCGCTTTAATAGGAGGTCTGCTCAAGCCTTTCGCTTATTAATGACCATCCCTTCGAACCTGTATGGTAAGTTATTAGCATTAAAATCATAGTAAATGTGCTTTGGGAAAGGTGCGAGGGTGGCGGGGACGGACGAGGGCAATATGTGACTTGAGATTTTTGTGAACCCGAGAACTCGCTAACCCAAGAGCCCGCGATGGTATGAGGCACAAAATTGGCTAAGTGTGGGACGATGTGGCGGTCAAATGGATTCATGTAGGCAGAATGATACTTAGGCAGTTTGGGGAGTTCAGGGATCGAAATGTAGATAATAGAACTCTTTGGTGCAATGTGTCTATCATGGAACACGAGAACATGAAAGCTCGATCCCGTCAACCCGCGTTTGTAGAATCAACTAAGTATGGAACAACACGATGGTCGGTTGGACTCGTGATGTGAAGTTGTATATGGAGGTGAGAAACTGTAAGTCCGCGAACTCGAGAATCCGTAATCTAAAATGCGACTAAGTGTTAGAACTAGAAAGGGATAGTAAGAGGGAAAAAAGAAAAGGGAAAAATGGGTAAGTGTAGAAGGGGGCAAAGAAAGGGAGAAACAAATTCAGGAGAATAGAGAAGGGGAGGGAATTTTTCGAAAGAAGGAAATGACCTCAACAAGTGGTAATACTTGAAGACCCGAAAAATAATGGAGAGTGCCAAGATCTGTCATGTCAAAGGAGTTAGCAAGTTGTTTCTTCAATCTAAATATGAGAGAATTATTATTTCCAGTAATGATTAAGTTATCGACATATACAAAAACAATCAAAGTGTCTCTATTGGAGTGGAGAACATAAAGGTTGTGATCATATTCACACCGTTTGAAACCAAGCCTAAGAAAGAAATTGTCAATCTTAGCATACCAGGCTCGAGGAGCTTGCTTCAAACCACAAAGCGACTTCTTGAGTCGACATACCAAATTGGAATCCGTCACAAAGCCATGTGGTTTTTCCATGTAAATTTATTCAGATAGGTCTTCGTGAAGAAAGACACTGTTCACATTTGATGAATTTTCCATCCAAAACGAGCAGCAAGGGAAAAAATCAATTGAACCGAGTTCATCTTTGAAACATGGGAAAACATATTAGTGTATTCGATGCCTTCTTGTTGAGTAAATCCCTTCGTGACGAGGCGTTCTTTATGTCTCTAAAAAACACCTTCAGAGGTAAATTTGGTCCCATAGACCCATCAAAACTGCACAATGTTCTTTCCATGTGGTCGGGCAACTAAGTCCCAGGTTTGATTCTTCGACAATGAATCAATTTCAATCTTCATTGCCTGTTCCCATTCGGGTCTTCCTTCGGAGTCAAAGTAGGTAAAAAGATCATAGGTTTCAAGGACATGAGTCACGAGGGAAACACTGGCATGTTGCTTCTGACTTTGGGCCTGTCATTCGTAGGAGGCATATCCAACATCATCTCCAGTGGATTCAATTGTCTTGGTATCCCAGCGGGGTAGACAAGAAACAGGTAAACTATGGTTCACTTCAATAGGTTAATTAGAAGTCGGAGGTTCTGCAGTCGATGGATCAATCGAAACAAATGACATTAGACTAGTCGACTCAAAGATCGATGGTCGAGTCAAAACAAGAAGAAATTTGAACGTACCAGTTGAAGGACCGAAGAGGTGAGCATGACAACCATTTTCCAAGATAGTATCAAAGGGATTAGCCTGTAGTAATACAGAGGAGGCATTCATCAACTTAACTTCGAAAGGTTTCTCATCAAACCAAACATTATGTCAGAAAATAATATGTCGTCGGATAGGATCAAACAATCGATATTATTTTGAATCTTTAGAGTATCCCATCATGATGCAAGCATGACTCTTTGAATCCAATTTATTTTGACAATCATCAGGAATGTGAGTCAAGGAAACACATCCAAACACATGGAGGTGGCCAACATAAGGTTTTTTTCCATACCATTGTTCGACTAGAGTCATGGAAGGAAAAACTCGAGTTTAGATGCGATTGAGTAGATAATTGGCATAATACATTGTTTTATCCCAGAAGTGAGGAGGCAAGTCTTTGGATTTCATAAGACATCTAGCCATTTCGACTAATGTTTGATTCTGCAACTCCATTCTGCAACTCCATTCTATTGAGGTGTGTTAGGAACCGAGTACTGCCAGTCAATACCAGAACGAAGTAGTTATTATTCAAAGGGTCAATTTCCATACTCACCACCATTATTTGATCTCAAGCACTTGATGGGTCGAACACGTTGCTTTTCAGTAAGGGCCCAAAATTCTTTGAACTTGTTAAAGACAATATTTTTATTCTTCAAGAAAAATACCCATGTGAAACGAGAGAAACCATCAATGAAAGTCAAAATGTACCTTGAACCTGCTAATGAAGATAAATTGATAGAAAAAACAACACTGTGAAATAGTTCTAGTAGGTTTTGTGCTCGCCACGCCTATCCAGAGTCAAAAGGTGCCAGATGATGCTTCCAAAGTACACAAACCTTACATACACCTTCAGGGGGAAACACCTTCGGTAAACTAGTAACCATGTTCCAAGTTTATAGTATCTGTAGAATTCAGAAATTTAGATGTCTGAGTCGTTCATGCCAAATTTAACTTCTCTCACCAATGTGAGCAAGAAGTGCATTCGGTTCAGATGCAGGTCAAGTTGATTCATATAACTTGTATAAGTTGTCCATTGGGTCTAGAAGCCTGTCAACAACAATATACTTCCCTTTCTTCAAATCCCAAACATAAAATCGATCTGGGTAGAATTCCATAATCTTACCAGTCTGAGTCAACTTAGCAACAAACAACAGATTGGCAGTAATATTTGGCACATGATAGACATAAAATTGTTTACCTTGTAGACATGTTACATCACCCTGACCAACAACATCCAAAGCAAAATCATCAACAACATAGATTCTACTTTCTTCAACTTTATCTAGTCTCGTGAATAAAGTGGCATCTTTCTCTATATGATGAGTGCACGAGACATACTTGAATAACTCCATGAACCTGATTTCATACTCTTCCACCGTTCTATTTCCTTGTATTAGAGCATGAAATTCTCTTACATGATGTTACTCATAGTATGCAGGAAAATATTTTCTCCGGAACCTTTCCTAAAAAATATCTCAAAATAAAGTGTCTAGAGTAAGGTGCAACTACCTCTCTGGATTACCCACCAGTTCAAGGCACTATCTCTCAACTGGAAGATCACTATCTTAGCCTTAGATGTGGAAGCATAGTCTCTCAAGGTGAAACATATTGTCATTCCTTCCAACCATTCCTCTACACATTCACTTGCACGACCCCTGGAAAACTCTGGGAGTTTGATTTTATGTATTTCTCTAGTGATGTCCCCCAATGCAGGCCCTCTCTTTAAGTACCTCAACCCTTCTAGGTTACCCACTCCAAATGGTGGGGGATACACTTCCACATCTGCTGATTGATGTTCCTTTACTATCTCATTAATAGCCTCTAAGGAGCGAAATGTGAGAGCTAGCTCTGGCCATGGTGGAGGTGGTGCTAGCGTTGGTGGTCCCTTCGATGATTCCCCCTAGACTCGATTTCCCTGAGTCCTAACCATCCTGAATACTAAATCTACATCCAAACCGAATGTTTATTAGAGAAAGGTTAGGACATTCTAGGTTTTACTCAAACTTATACTTGCAAACGTAAGGCTGGTGTAAATTTCTTTATATTTTTCTGTAAACAAACATTACTCCCATAAGGTAAGTTACTAAAGGTCAGGATCATTGCTTATCTTACTTTGCTAGCTATGCTAGCGTTGTGGGTACTCACCCATTACTCTAACTCACATCAATAACGTTCGTCAACCCTCCCCCTTATAACCCCTTTAAATCTTTATAGATCTTAAAATAATGTAATTA
>JZKD02S0694263.1:670343-688863 GCA_000966675.3 Picea glauca | reverse complement strand
TCGTCTAATGTGTGAAATGAAAAAGTATATACCTCCAACATTTTTCAATGCACAAGAACACTACCTCATACACCAAGTTGAGGAGATTGAAATTTGTGGACCTGTTCACACAAGGGCAATGTGGATGGTGGAGAGGCACTTGAAATCATTGAAGGTGTTGGTTAGACAAAGAGCACATCCTGAGGGTTCTATGGTGGAGGGATTTATGGTATATCAATCCATGGTGTATATTAGTCAATATCTTCCTAAATTAACAATGCCAACTATGCATGCAATGGATCGCATTTGGGATGTGAACTCCATCAAAAAATTTGAAGATTAGGAGCACCTGTTGGGGAAAGGTAGAATGCAAAAAATGAGAGGTAATATATTAATAATTGTGGAGATTTATATTAATAATACATATAAAGTTTCTTTTTTGTGTATATGATCATACTCATTAATATATTAATATCTGCTATTTCATAAATTATTAATATTTATAACCTGCATGGACGTTATAACTAATATTTAATATTGGTGAATTATGATTTTTTGATTCAGTTGCTCATGAGTGGGATACACTGCATTTATACATTGCAAACAATATTGACTGGATGAATGTATGGATTGAAAGATGTAAGCAACATAATGGAGGTAGGTTATCATGACAACGACTGCTTGAATTAGTTAGAGAACCTCATCATAACGGAGATGCCAATGTTATGCATATGGTTTGAAAGATGGACAAACAAGCAAATTCACCCATTTTATTCAGTTATTTTATATTATATTAATGTGACTACATGTGTACTGTATTTTTCAAACACTTTCCAAGTTATATAAATATATATGTTAATTTATTAATTGACAATGCATCTTTTACACATCTGGCATATTACAGTTGAAATATCACAAGGCTATGTGGTGCAATGGTTGTAAATTTCACATCAAACAATTGGATGAAACCAGAAAAACTTCTGATAGTGGGATAACTGCAATATTCCAGGTCACTAATGTTTCCTCTAGGAGTGACATACATCCCCGAGAATTTGAAAATAGATACTATGGGTATTTAAACGATATACTTGAGTGTGACTTTAATTCCTTCAAATTAGTTATGTTCGGTGTCAAATGGTATCGGTTACGAATGCATGAACACGATGAGGAAAGAACTATTATTCAACATGCCAATGGATTTCCAATGATTAAAACAACGGTGTTTGAAAGAGGACATGATCGCTATGTTTTTCCAAGCCAATGTGAACAAATCTTTTACTCAAATGTTCCAAGTGAGAGGGATTGGTCATTTGTTGTTAAATATGATCCAAGAGGAAGGCCAGTTAAGTATACTCATTTACAACAAGAAGATGATATTGAAGATCAAGAAGATGATTCACCAGATCAGACATAGTCGGGATATCATGCAGGGTTGATAGATGAAGAAGACTAACAAAATCATGATCCAGGAGTAGGAGACAATATTGCAATTCTTGATGATGATGTCGTTGAAAATATGCTCGAAAATGACATTGATGACGATGATGACATCGTCAATCCTTTTAACACCGTTTCTGAACCAGATGATGAGTTCGATGAAGAAGATCATGATACAAAATAAGGATGATTACACATATGTTGAGGTTGGATTAGGTACATGACTATATATTTTAATTTGTATGAATTATTCTCTTAAAATAATTTACTTATAATGTCATGGGTTAATTACATGTTTTTAAGTTTTATGCGACGTTGTTATATCCTATGTTACACGTTGTTTAATTATTATGTGAAACCTGAAAATAGTTCCCAATATACTAAAGTACATGGTAAATGAAAAATATCATTTACAAACACATAATTTCATTTACCTTCATTAATTTTTGTTTTTGTAGTTTCTATGCATGAATCTTACTAGGACGTTGCTTTCGATTATTTTCTATTTTATAGATTGGGTATTGGGGATCAATTGAGAGTGATGTGAGGGGGAGGGGAGGGGCCATATGAGCTTACACCTTCATGTGGTTGGCCTTGTTCAATAGAGGATAAATTATTCTTGAAACCAAGAGAATCTCTTTCATTTTTATACCATCATGATCATATATGTCATCAATATTGTTGTCATAGTATTGCATCAACAAAGTTTCGATGAACATGTTTGTCATTTCTATAGAATTTTCGTTGAAACCCTATTTTTATTTCAAAGTACACAAATTGGTTGACGCAAGTTTTAAGTTTGCATCAATCTTTCTTCATTTTTCTTTCAGGTTCTACATTAATGTATATAAAATGTATGTGTGTCATAGTTGTGATGAAAAATCCCTCTTTTTCGTTGATTGATTAATAAACACCATAAAAATACTCCCTTGCAGTACTAGATGCGGGGACATGTGTACTGTCGAACGGATTTTAAAAGGAACAAAGAACGTAAATTGTACTAGGACTAGACATGGGCAACAATGACCTGTGAATGGGGACAACGTTGAAATTTTTTCAAAATGTTTCTGTATGATCTGTAATTTGACATGGATAGACTATTGGCATGCCTTAATGATATGGGAGGGATTATGGACTCAAATTTGACTCACACACCCACTTTTTTCCATCATCAATTCATCATGTAAACCATAAACCATATTTTTCATATGTTCTAGTAGATATGTTAACGATTCCTAATTTCATATTTGTATTTGACTCAAGGTACATCTATCTTGCAAAGTATCAAATTTTAATTTCAAGTTGATAAACAAAATATGAAATGAATCCTAATTAAAACCATCAAGTGTTGGAATTTGTCATTTAAGTGTAGTGTCATGTAGTTATCTTTTAAAACATAGAGAGAGTAGTCTCTATAGAAGTAGAGCAATATATTGATATTGGATTCTCTTCTAAGCTGATGTTCATCTTTTTAACCTTAAAGAAATATTGATATATATGGTGGTGTGAAAAGAAGTAGAATAGGTACTAGAGGAGAAAATAAAGGATAATTTAGTACCCATCACTTATGAAAACATTTTCATCGACAAGAGAGACAAAGAAGGGAATTCGTCGGCAAGAGACAAAGAAAGGATATCGTCGCAAGAGCGACAAATGTAAATAATCTTGTGACGAATTAGCTATACTATTGACGAAAACAGTTCGTTGATAGTATAACTAATTCATCACAAGAATATTTACATGGGATAAACAAAGGAAATGGATGATGTGGTTCCAAGTATAGCTAATTCGTCGTAAGTATCTTCAGATGTACAGATGAGATACAATTCATCGCCTTTCTTCATTTTTCTTTCAGGTTCTACATTAATGTATATACAATGTATGTGTGTCATAGTTGTCATGAAAATTCCCTCTTTTTCGTTGATTTCTTAATCAACACCATAAAAATATTCCCTTGCAGTACTAGATGCGAGGATGTGTGTACTGTCGAACCGAACAAAAATTGTACTAGGACTAGACATGGGAAACCGTGACCTGTGAATGCGACCAACGTTGAAATTTTTTCAAACTGTTTCTGTATGCACTGAAATTTGACATGGATAGACTATTCACATTCCTTAACAACATGGGAGGGTTTATGGACTCAAATTTGACTCACACACCCAATTTTTTCCATCATCATTTCATCATGTAAACCATAAACCCTATTTTTCTTTCAAAGTACACAAATTGGTTGACGCAAGTTTTAAGTTTGCATCAACGTTTCTTCATTTTTCTTTCAGATTCTACATTAATGCATATACAATGTATGTGTGTCATAGTTGTGATGAAAAATACCCCTTTTTCGTTGATTGCTTAATCAACACCATAAAAATAATCCCTTGCAGTACTATATGTGGGGACGTGTGTACTATCGAACGAATTTTAAAAGGAACAAGGAACATAAATTGTACTAGGACTAGACATGGGAAACAGTGACATATGAATGGGGCCAACGTTGAATTTTTTTCAAACTATTTCTATATGCACTAAAATTTGACATGGATAGACTATTTGCATGCCTTAACGATATGGGAGGGTTTTTGGACTGAAATTTGACTCACGCACCCACTTTTTTCCATCATCAATTCATCATGTAAACCATAAACCCTATTTTTCTTTCAAAGTACACAAATTGGTTGATGCAAGTTTTAAGTTTGCATCAGTCTTTCTTCATTTTTATTTCAGGTTCTACATTAATGTATATACAATGTATGTGTGTCATAGTTGTGATGAATAATAGTTGTGTTTCATAGTTGTGTCATTAATGTATATACAATATATGCAAGGCCTTGATATATTGTGAGGTCCTCACATTCAACTCACTAAAACTCCCTCTTAGATTGAAACTCCCCTCTCTTCCAAGCAAGAGATAAGCCCCTCCTCTTAGATCAATAGTTGTTTCCCTTGATATGACCCTCTCTCAACCTCTTCAACATATCCCCCTTTTGATGAAACATATATCTTTCCTTCTTTCTATCAAGTGGTTTCTCCACTCACTATCCATGGCCCAATTGAACCTCGGGTCTCCCCATCAACCATCCCATTATCCCTTATATCCATGAGTCTTGGTACATCTATATTGATGGTTCCTCAAACTTTACCTTGAACTTATATCCTTGATATGTTCTAAACAAGAAAAGTAAATGTGTAGCAACAAAAGTTGGCCCCTTACAATCAAAACTTTCCAAACCTTATCCAAGGAATGTTAATGTCATACTAAAAAACATTCATCTCCATATGTAAACCAAGTATTCATGTCAACCTATACACAATATAAAAACCAATCATTCATTTCAAACTCTACACAACCCATAAACCAAGCATTCATGTAAACCTCTACACAACCCAAAAACCTGCAAGAATACATCCAACATTCTCCCAACCTCTTGGACGAGAATACATACAACCTCAAAACTCTAATGTTTAGGGAAACTAGAATCCAATCATGAACATGTTCAACATTCCACCCTCTTTCATCCATGGTATGTGACCACGTACTCATCCAAGTATGGGAGGCGAAGGTGGGAATATACCACCATTCGGTTTGCCTCCAAGGTATTGAGCTAGAGTTCTCGCAAGGCCTTGATATATAGTGAGGTCCTCACATTCAACTCACTAAACCTCCCTCTTAGCTTTAAAATCACCTCTCTTCCAAGCAAGAGGGAAGCCCCTCCTCTTAGATCAATAGTTGTTTCCCTTGATCTGGCCCTCTCTCAGCCTCTTAAGCATATCCCCCTTTTGATGGAACATATATCTTTCCTTCTTTCTCTCAAGTGGTTGCTCCACTCACTATCCATGGCCCAATTGAACCTCGGGTCTCCCCATCAACCATCCAATTATCCCTTAGATCCACGAGTCTTGGTACATCTATATTGATGGTTCCTCAAACTTTACCTTGAACTTCTATCCTTGATATATTCTAAACAAGAAAAGTAAATGTGTAGCAACAACAATTGGCCCCTTACAATCAAAACTTTCCAAACCTTAGCCAAGGAATGTTAATTTCCTATTCCAAAACATTCATCTCCATATGTAAATGAATTATTCATGTCAACCTATACAAAATCTAAAAACCAAACATTCATGTCAAACTCTACACAACCCATAAACCAAGCATTCATGTAAACCTCTACACAACCCAAAAACCTGCAAGCATACATCCAACATTCTCCCAACCTCTTGGACATGAATACATGCAACCTAAAAACTCTAAATGTTAGGGAAACTAGAATACACTCATGAACATGTTAGACATTACACCCTCTTGCATCCATGGTATATGACCACGTACTCATCCAAGTATGGGAGGTGAAGGTGGGAATATACCACCATTCGGTTTGCCTCCAAGGTTTTGAGCTAGAATTCTCGCAAGGCCTTGATATATTGTGAGGTCCTCACATTCAACTCACTAAAACTCACTCTTAGGTTGAAACTCACCTCTCTTCCAAGAAAGAGAGAAACCCCTCCTCTTATATCAATAGTTTTTTCCCTTGATCTGACCCTCTCTCGACCTCTTCAACATATCCCCCTTTTGATGGAACATATATCTTTTCTTCTTTCTCTTAGGTGGTTTCTCCACTCACTATCCATGGCCCAATTGAACCTCGGGTCTCCCCATCAACCATCCCATTATCCCTTATATCCATGAGTTTTGGCACATCTATATTGATGTTTCCTCAGACTTTACTTTGAAATTCTATCCTTGATATATTCAAACAAGCAAAGTAAATGTGTAGCAACAAAAATTGGCCCCTTACAATCAAAACTTTCCAAACCTTAGCCAAGGAATGTTAATGCCCTACTCCAAAACATTCATCTCCATATGTAAACCAAGTATTCATGTCAACCTATACACATTATAAAAACCAAGCATTCATGTCAAACTCTGCACAACCCATAAACCAAGCATTCATGTAAACCTCTACACAACCCAAAAACCTGCAAGCATACATCCAACATTCTCCCAACCTCTTGGACCTCAAAACTCTAACATTTAGGGAAACTAGAATCCAATCATGAACATGTTCAACATTCCACCCTCTTGCATCCATGGTATATGACCACGTACTCATCCAAGTATGGGAGGCGAAGGTGGGAATATACCACCATTCAGTTTGCCTCCAAGGTGTTGAGATAGAGTTCTCACAAGGGCTTAATATATTGTGAGGTCCTCACATTCAACTCACTAAACCTCCCTCTTAGCTTGAAACTCACCTCTCTTCCAATAAAGAGGGAATCCCCTCCTCTTAGATCAATAGTTGTTTCCCTTGATCTGACCCTCTCCTGACCTCTTCAACATATCCCCCTTTTGTTGGAACATATATCTTTCCTTCTTTCTCTCAAGTGGTTTATCCACTCACTATCCATGGCCCAATTGAACCTCAGGTCTCCCCATCAACCATTCCTTTATCCCTTAGATCCATGAGTCTTGGTACATCTATATTGATGGTTCCTCAAACTTTACCTTGAACTTATATCTTTGATATATTCTAAATAAGCAAAGTAAATGCGTAGAAATAACAATTGGCCCCTTACAACAAAAAATTTCCAAACCTTAGCCAAGGAATGTTAATGTCCTACTCCAAAACATTCATCTCCATATGCAAACCAAGTATTCATGTCAACCTATACACAATCTAAAAACCAAGCATTCATGTCAAACTCTACACAACCCATAAACCAAGCATTCATGTAAACCTCTACAAAACCCAAAAATGAAGCATACATGCAACCTCTTGGACAAGAATACATGAAGTAAACATTCTCCCAACCTCTTGGATGAGAATACATGCAACCTCAAAAATCTAATGTTTAGGGAAACTAGAATCCAATCATGAATATGTTCAACATTCCACCCTCTTGCATCCATGGTATATGGCCACATACTCATCCATGGGAGGCGAAGGTGGGGATATACCACCCTTTGACAATAACACTCCCCCCGCCCTGCCCCTTTGTTGCATACTCAAACCAAAACTTGAGTTCAATTGGAGATGTCGGCCATTTGAGATGTTGACCTACATGAATGTTCTCTAAGCATGTACTGACTATACGACCCATATAATTGAGTCCCTTTTACGATTTCTCCCCTAGGCTTACAAAAAATTTGTCCCCTTCTCTCTCCTTACATATTTCCCGCATTCCTTTGAGAGAGGAATGACAAGCCAATATGGTAAACCCATTCTTGATTTAGGTCCATCACAATGATTTCACCATCAAATGAGTAATTTATGATCCTGGATTTTTCCTTAACATCATAAGAATTCCTATCTATAATGTACTTAGTGTTATCACATTAATATGTCCTTAATATGTCCAAAATCAAGAGGGATATCACATTACATTAGGTGGTTGACCACTATTCCATAGTGTGAAATCTAACCATAGTGCATATTGCTTGCATGGATAAGTGAGTCGAATTAAGGTTCACCCACCTAGAGATTCATACCCTTCAATAAGTTGGGAATCCTTTGCATGCATGAGTGCCCCTACTAATATTGGTAATTGCACCCTAGTCTAATTGTGCATCCAAAACTAAATATATAAAATTTTTATTTAGAACTTTGAATATAGAAAAAAAAGTTCAAAAATTGGAACTAGGATGAGGATGGACTACTCACTAACAACATGTGAACATGCAAATGAAGGTACAACCAAACATGTACCTGTCAGATATTTCTTCGTCAAGTGAGGAAAGCTTAGGACAAACAGAGGGAAATGCGATTGCATCTAGTAGATATGATAAGCAAACAAGGACCAGAGGTGAAAAAGTCAGAAGAAAATTTTGTAGACGCATGGAATTTTTTTTTGCCGAAGGAGGATCATGCTCTTATGATGATGAGAGCATAGGAGACATAGAGGTGCCACTCAGGTATAAGAATCTGGTGAAACAATGGGTACCTAAGGAGCTACCTCCTTTAGATGCTGACTTCATTATCAACAATATGACATATCACATTGCATCATCCTCCTTGCATGGCCTGGGGCTATTTTCCATGGATGGAATAACTGTAAAATACAATACAATAACTGAATTGATGGACTATGTCGGACCGTGTTACAATTATAACGATTGGATTCGGCTGGTCCGGTACATGCGAAATATGCGAAGATATGCACTCGCCAAAAATTATATACAACTAATAAACAAGGATAAAAATAAGGGAGCGACTATCTATATTGATGGAAGGTCTAAAGCTTCCAACAATATCACATGGTTTATAAACCACACATGACCCAGGACAACAAACAAGAAACCGAATTGCATATGTGAGGGACGCGAAGAGAATCGAGTAGTCCTGTGTGCAATAAAAAAGATAGCTCCCGAGGAAGAGTTATTAGTGGATTACCATTTGAATCGAATAGAAACATCGACTAATACTATGCAAGTACTTATGCAACACCTCTTTAAGAAACCTCTACTTATTGCATTATATATATATATATATATATTTATCTTTAACATTGTTTTAAATATTTCACAGTCCCAATTTTATAATAACGTGGGAGGTTGATTTTATTTGGGTGGCAATCAATTTTTTTTTTATCATTAACAATTTTTTAAATATTTGGGGCTTCTAATTATATTATAATGTGGTAGGATGATCGTGGAAAAGGGCCAACCGTAGAACATGTAAATGATTATCAATTTTCACTTTCATTTTACGTGAATTTTATTATATAATTTTACTGAAATAACATTTTTTTTGTTGAAATTATATGTAGTCGACAGGCCATGTTGATCATGATTCCACCGATGAGGAGGGGTTGTATTCATCCCCTGATCCGATGGTATTAATACATTTTTTTATCATTAAAGCGAACAAGGAAATTGCTAGCTTATTAGATCATCCAGATCAAATTCCCGATGTCCTAGAAAAGATCAATCTCCTTATGTCACGAATTAACACATATAAGGTAATAACCATAATTTAAAGTGTTTTTTTCTAATGTACTCATATGTTCAATTATGAAACTTTGTTCTTTAACTTTTACATTATCTCATGATTTTTTTTTTCTTTTTTTATAAAATTTTTTTTGGAGCCCGTTCAGTCCGATGTTGGTAGTAGTGGCGCTGCAGAGATGCCACATAGTCCTGATACGGGCGATCATACAACTGCTAGAGTACTATTTAATTCTCCATCTTCCACACCTAATTTAGATAGGATCCATGACACGCACCACCAGACATCCACAAATCGTTTAGACTCTAGATATGGTGACAGAGATGAGGCTAATGATGTGGTTGACATGGTTGCAGTTCCTAGAGCTAGACGTGTGACAAGAACGAGGACCCTTCTGTGCACATTTTTGGTCGACGATAATGGACTTCCATTAAAACAAATAAGACTCCCAGGTAGTTTTTCATATTTTAATCGTTTCATGTTGTCCATCTCATACACAAATCATCTAGATTATTAATTTTAAATTAATGATCATATCTTTTTGTGTGTAGGAAACAACCATTTTTATAGGCACCTAGAGAGCAAGGGCTTGTTGATTTTCGGGGTAACCTTACGCATGAGGTGGAATTTCCAGAATTCCAACCTCAAAAAAGAACTTATGGATTATCTTGAAGGCCTCTTTGGAGTAGACACATTCAATAAAAAAGTGGTCACCTCTGCAACGGGTGAATATTTAAAATATATGCATGATGTTTATAAACGAGGCTTGGTAGGAAATCCTATGTATGAGTGTCCTCCCTTAATTCCAGAGAGGGAGTGGAAGGCGATCATTGATGATGCAAAAGAAAATATTTTGAAAAAATCAAGAGAAAAAATAACTGGTACCCCAAGGTAAATTACAATATTTTGATTTCAATACCAGCTTTAATTTTCTTTAGATTTAAATTAAAGTGTGGTTATATATAACATACTTGAAAACTTTGATGATAGGTTGCCTGACACTTAGAAGGAAACCAAAACAAGGATTTCCAAACATGGCCAACACAATCTAGGCCAGGGTGGCTACTCGAGGTTACAGTCACTAATCGTAAGTACCCAAACATCTTAAGAATATTATTTGTATCGCCTTACAACTTTCAGGTAATTGTAGCCAAAAAAATTAAAAAATCATACCCTTATGCAATGCAGGGCGACGACTTCGGAATTGAAACCACGGAGGAAGACCTCCAACTTGGTTACAAGTATGGTTATAAAGCCATGGTTGATTGTAGGAAAAGCATGGGATAGGCCCCAAGATCTAGTTTGCAGGATAAGGTAAATAAAAATCAATCCACATTAACCTTTCATTACTTATAAAATATGTAAATGTTTGATATCATCCATAATTTAATGTATTGCTTTGTTTTAATCAGGAGAGAAGCACTATCAACGAAACCATTAGTACTGGATAATAGAGCATTGATAGTGCAACATGGCCAGAAGATCATGGTGCTCCCCATCAACCCCATCCCAGTGGGGTGCAGTCCTAAGATGTTCCTGTGACTGAGGTTGACGTCAATAAAATGGCTGTATACTAATCATATACTTATAAATTTTGACGTTTCAATGGAAGAGAATGTCATAGTTGATCCTCCTCAACCTGGAGATCAAGTGAACATGGCATCCATTCCAACGGTGCCGACTAGAGGACCAGGTAAATAATTACATTGCAGAGTTTTTTTTAATATTAATGAACCACTTCAATGATATTTAAAAATTGGCCATATAAATTTAATATTTTTTGTTTTTGTAGGTGATGGCCCCTCACAATAGCCTCCACGTCGTGTGTATGAGACTAGACGTGCGAGAGGACTGAAACAACATCAACTGCTGAAGAGCACCCAATAAACGAAGACACATAGATGGATGAATTACTTAAGAACTGGAAAACACAAAAGAATAATAAAAGAAATTGATGATGTGTAATAATTTTATAAGACAATTAGATGTACATTATATAGATGAACATGTAATGATGCATATAATGCATTGACATTATGGGTACTTTTTCATCTGATAATATACACAAGGCTATTTCTATGGTTTGTATATATCTGTGAATGTAATTTTATTATACACTTAATGATAATTTCAGCTTCTCTTAGTCTTGGTATATATTGATTCAATACTCCTTGGTTCTATTGGTTATATTGTCCTTGACATACAATTTCTGCATCAATTTGTGACTCCATGGATATCTTCCTAGCGATTTGAAGGCATTGGTAAACGTGAAATTTAAGAGATTGAATTGTTCAAGTTTGGATTTAAATTTTACATGCTTGTTTGTTTGTGGGTTTCAAGAGTTCCAAACTTGTATCTCTTTGTCTTTTAACAATGATATTCTCTTTGTATTTTAAGATAAAACGTGAGAATCCAAGAAAGACTTCGTGCCTTGTGCTTGGGCTATGAAATCTAGGAAACAAATAGAACTTGAAAATCGATAAAGAAGATATGACAAAACCACCAAACAACAACTGTTATCAATCAAAGACATATCTGATATATATGTAACAACCATATGAAATGCTAAACAAAGACACAACAACACATCCATAAAATTCTTGCACCCACATAAGAAATCAAAGATGATATTAGAGTAAGAGAGATAAGCTTCTATTGAATGATCAACCCTTAAGCTATCTCCTTTAGAAGGGGCACAAACTATCTCAATTTTTTTTTTTTTTTTAAATAAATATGTTTGTTGGGTCATATCAAGAGTAGAAATTCTCTTTGATATCTCATCAAAAGTTGAAATTCTTACATTAACTTCCTTGCATTATGAAGAGCATGAATAATAATGTTGTTAAGTGACAAAGTATGAATAAAATTCATGCTTAACCACCTTATCAAGAACCCTAATGGCCTCCTCAATGTTTATTAATTCTTGCAAAGACCATCCATTAATGTAGTAAATGTTACAACATTAGGATTGTATCCCTTGGATACCATCTCGTCCAAAACATTGTAAGCTTCCTCCCACCTACCTTCTTCACTACTTCATTTTTTCTTCCTCCAATTGCATGTGAACCAAATGATTTACAACACCCATCTCTTTTAATATTCTACCCAATATTAGGCTGTCTATATAAACCCAAATTCAACAATAATCATTGATCCAAGGAGTTAAAAATTCATTTTGATAGAAAGACATTGGTATTCTATAACATTGACACAATTTAATAGATAAACAAACACTCCTCTTCTTGAATAAGCACCTTGATCTCTACAAAGATTAGTTCATGCTAGTATCACACGATTTTCATAACTTGAAAGAGAGAGAGAGACCTCCATTTTTTATTTTATTTTTATAACTTGGGACTTGAAAATAAGTTTAGTTTAGTAAATCAAGGTGAAGGCCTTCAGAATTTTTCGATGTTCTTGGTGATTATTTACATATATATCTATTGTTCATGAGGAATCTAATGTCTCAATTGGATTGACTTTTTGAGAGTTATTATTGTTGACTGCATAACCTTAGCATGATCTTTAGTAAGAAGGTCAAATATTCATAGTCTTCTCATTCAACACCCATATGGTGTCTTAGAAAGTGAAATTCTTAGTGGAAACCGCAAGGCAAATAAGTGGAACAACAATTCCACAAGTGACAACAAGCTTTGCCTACCATTTATTCAAACCATTGTAGCACATCTTTGCAAAATCCAACAATGGATATATATAGAAATGAAAAATAATCAAGCACTAATGTTTATTTGAAGGCCAATGGATTTTGTTCTAATGCAAAAATGTTTAGTGTAGTTCTCAAATGCCCACATAATATATGGCATGCATCCATATCAAGTAGAATTTTCTAACTAGATTATAACCATTGGTTGCACAAGGGGCCAATCTTCCTAGGTAATTGTTAATGTTATTATTGCACTTCCTTCATAAGCATTGATTTGAAAATTGTCCTCTTAATTATTTTCACTATACTCTAATGGAACCTTTATCTAAAAAATTATTGGTGATTCCCCATTCCTCCTACTATGCAAAACCAATTTAGAATTTCTGGTAGCCTTAACCAAAGTTTTAACCGTTAAAGGGAAAAATTGGATTAAAGACTTATTGTAAGTCTTATAACATCAAATTGGATTATGCACTAGTGATGAGTCAATGGGTGTATTGTATCCAACTACCCTATTTCTTTCAACAAAAAAAAGGAAGTTTGGTTACGAGAAACAATCACAAACATAGTTCATTATCACCACTGTAGATTTTAGAAATTGTGTGTAATCACTCTATTGAATACATTGCAATAATTTTGTGTATACAACATATTATCACAACTGTAGATTTTAGAAATTTTGTGTAATCGGTTTATTGGATATATTTGCAATAATTTTGTGTATAATGTCTACGAGTTTTGTAATTTTTTTTTAATGTGTAAAAGTTCTTTGTGTGATGTATGCAAGTGAAAAATGATAATTTTAGTTTAGTGGTTTCATTATTTTTATAGTTYTTATGTTGTAAGGAATTTCACTATGAACCAATTATAAAGTGTCATTAGTCCTATTTGTTATTTTTGAATCTCCATGGCCATAAAATCACTTGTCAAGATCAACATGGAAGTTTTTGCATTAGTGGTAGTTTTTTTTTTGTAAATAAAAAAGGGAGTTTCCTATTACTGAGATTTTAGAGTACATAAATGCCACATGTCAACAGTTTGCCACATGTTCCGCCAAATTAGCGGAAACCAGAACAGGTGGCAGACTGTGATGTCATTAGTCATAATGGTTATCCACCATCTGCCCTACCAAACGAAAACTAGAGCAGGTGGAGGATTCAAGTTCTTACTGAAATGTTCTATGCATCTAAGAAAAACTTCCAGCTGAAAAATATGACAGAACTATAAAAATGCATCATTGTAGTACAAAGAGCTGAGCTGAGAGTGTGTGAGGTGACAATAGCAAAGAAATTACACATTAGCACCTGGGGGCATGTCGTTCGGAGCATTGCTGAAGGGGATATCCTTGGGATGGATCACGAAAGGCCTCACACAGGTTGGGCAACACTGAGATGGAGGTGCATTCGAGAAGGCATCATAGAGCATGTTAATCCGCCGGTGAATGAGGGTGTCCTGATGTATCTGGTCATCCATCTGGTTCCTTAGCTTGAATACGAGCTTGATCTTCTCTGGATGGAAGAAAGGTGGTGGAGCATGGAAGAAATCGGGGAGAGCCGTAAGTGGTGGAGGCGCCAAGACTGGGTGGCCCTCCACCTCCACGCCCAAGGTGTCCATATCCTCCACTGTCTTGACCTCCTCTGACACTGTCCCAACTTGGTTGTCCATGTTATGAATTGAGGCTGCAGAGTCCAGATGGAGGAATTCATATGGGAATTCCTCCTCAATTATACATGTGGCCCCTTCCATGATGACTGGGGCTCTTGTGCTTGCTGGATTATGGCTGGGGGGCTGCTAATCATTTGACACTGTGAAGAGGAGGGATTCAGGAGGAACCTAGATGGGTTCCTCCGGAATCTCCTCCTCAACGTATGCCATTGTCGATGTTCTTGGTTTCTCCCGTCGCTGAGTCCGAGCAATGGACAAGGCACACTCCTCTATCGGGAAACTAGACTATACCAAGCTGGGCCGTGCCTCGGCTTGCCTCCTTCCCTTAGCATGGAAAATATAGGATGACTGATAATTTATGGGAAATCTCAGTAAGAGTCCACTAGACGTAGGTCTCGTTCTCAGAGCGGCCAGGGCGATGGAGTGCAAGGGAGAAATGGAGCGAACATCGTTCGAGTGGGAGTGATAAGACAAGGCCCGACATGACCACTATACCGATCCCCCCATTGCAATTACACCTTGTGGCCGCCATATTTATCACGCGAGAGAGCTGTCCTCCCCTTCTCGACAGACAATAATGGCCTCCCTTCATTCAAGAATGAGGTGAAGGTTGCTGACTTGCCATATTAACGACATGTGTGTGGGGCATGCTCCATGGCCTCCCGTTGTTACGTGGCACCCCATCCGGGATGCATTAGTGGTAGTTGTAATGGTGGTGGCGGATTCTAAATTGGGAGACATGATGAACTCATCTAAGTGATAGTGGGTCTCTACCATATAAATACTTTTCTTTTATATATTTTTTTATTCAGTAGTTTTATTAGTTTATATTATGTTGTACTAATAATTTACAAATTTCAAAACAAATTATTAATAATGAGACACCAACATTACCACATTTAAACTCTTGTGTTTACATAAGAATATTTCAAAGTGATAGAAATACTATGAATAAGGGCATCATTTTTTAATTTTTTTATAAAAATAAATATATGTCGTCGGATCAACCCTTACCAAGCTTCCTCTATATATGCATGTGTATCTTGATTTATTATTTTTATATTTTGGTTCAAATGATTTATTCTTTTTATATATTTTGGTTCAAATGTTGGTTTGACTAGGGTGACGCGTTGACATGAAGAGAGAGTTCATGGTTTGACTAGGGTTCATTGCCTCTCGACATGAAGAGAGAGTTCATGGTTCAAATAGGGTTCACCACTTGATGGTCACAAAAAAAAGGGTGATCCTTAGATTGAATGCCAATGTGTTAAAAAAAGTGAGAGTTCACGCTCATTTAGGGTTCAACTAGGGTTTTCCATCACAATGTGTTAAAAAAAGTGGGTTCACGCTCATTTAGGGTTCAATTAGGGTTGTCGACCTGCCATATTAATGGCTTGGGTCTGGGGCAGGCTAAGTGGCCTCCCATTGCTATGTGGCACCATATCCATGATGCATTAGTGGTAGTTGTAATGGTGGTGGCGACTTCTAAATTGGAAGACATGATGAACTCATCTGAGTGATAGTGGGTCTCTACCATATAAATACTTTTCCTTTATATATACTTTTTATTCAATAGTTTCCTTAGTTTATATTATGTTCTACTAATAATATACAAATTTCAAAACAACTTATTAATAATGACACACCAACATTACCACATTCAAACTCTTGTGTTTACATAAGAATATTTCAAAGTGATAGAAATACTATGAATAAGGGCATCAATTTTTTTTTTTAAAATAAATGTATGTCGTTGTATCAACCCTTACCAAGATTCCTCTATATATGCATGTGTATCTTGATTTATTCTTTTTATATTTTGGTTCAAATGATTTATTCTTTTTATATATTTTGGTTCAAATGATTTATTCTTTTTATATATTTTGGTTCAAATGATTTATTCTTTTTATATATTTTGGTTCAAATGATTTATTCTTTTTATATATTTTGGTTCAAATGTTGGTTTGACTAGGGTGACCTGTTGACATGAAGAGAGAGTTCATGGTTTGACTAGGATTCAACCTCTTGACATGAAGAGAGAGTTTACGGTTTGACTAGGGTTCACCACTTGATGGTCACAAAAAAAGGGGTGATCCTTGGATTGAATTCCAATGTGTTAAAAAAAATGAGAGTTCACGCTCGTTTAGGGTTCAACTAGGGTTCACCATCACAATGTGTTAAAAAAAGTGGGTTCACGCTCGTTTAAAGTTCAACTAGGGTTCACCATGTGATGGCGACATAAGAGTGGTTATATAACTTGCAAACTGAATGCTAGTATGTTATATTCCACATGGTCCTCAGACGCTAATGTGTTAAAAAAAGTGAGAGTTCACGCTCATTTAGGGTTCAACTAAGGCCCACCGCGTGATGGTGACATAAGGGTGGTTATCCAACTTGCAGATTGAATGCTAATGTGTTATATTCCACATGGTCCTTATACTGAATGCCAATGTGCAAAAAAAAGTTAACGAGTTCATGCTAGTTTAGGGTTCAACTAGGGTCTACCACGTGATGGCCACATAAGGGTGGTCATCCAACTTGCAGACTAAATGCCAATCTGCTATCTTCCACATGGTCATCGAGGGAATATATGCACTCACTGTGGCGGTTATTTCACTCTTAACATCAACTCATTTTGTCCTTGTAGATCATATCATTTCCACTTCCAGAGTGATTTAATACTTGATTTGTGGCATACAAATATCACAAGAGGATGGCTTGCACCCTTCATGGTCATAGGAAAATTTCAAACAAAGTTCATTTGGCTTGATGGATTCTCACATTCCATCATCGTTTCCTTTGTTCATTCCACAACATAAAAATTATTTGAGAAGAAAGCAAGAATGCCTATCTCTATTTCCTCTGGTAACACGTTCTTCATTGGTTTAATTGATAGAGGTGGAAATAAGAGGTTAAACCCTTTTCCTTCCCCAAGGGTTTGTGAGTAGAATTTAAAGGCGATGGTTATGGATTTGGATTTCTAGTAGAAGGGGATCCCAGGTTTTGAAAGGCGCCGATTATGAATTTTGACACAAGATTTCATTTTCAAGTATCCTTTTGAACATGGTCCAAATTCGATTTTCTCCTTTTTAAAATCTTAGTTAGCTTTTGGGTTGAGAAAAACAAAAACAAAAAACAAATGTCATTGCAGATGCAAGGTTTCTATTTACAAACAAATGTTGTCATTGCAGGTTTGTCTGCCAACAAATGTCATTGGAGATTGCATGGTTTTTAGACATGCAGGGGTTCTAGGGTTTATCAATTGCCTATATTAGGCTCAATGCTTTGTGCAAAGTTGTGTGTTCATGTTAAGGATTTTTTTTCCTTGAAAAATCTCCTAGGTTTTACTACTAGAGAAATTTGTCTAGCTTCTATTCTGATGACATTGGTGTTTCTCATTTCATTTGTTTTGGTTTTAAAGCCAAGATCCAACATTTTCCTCAACGTAGTTAGGGTTATATTGTTGGAAGTTTGAAATAAGATGTTTGGTTTTCTTATTTCATTTGTTTTGGTTTTAAAGCCAAAGTCCAACATTTTCCTTAGGGTTCTATTGTTGGAAGTTTGAAATAAGATGTTTGGTTTTCTTATTTCATTTGTTTTGGTTTTAAAGCCAAAGTCCAACATTTTCCTTAGGGTTCTATTGTTGGAAGTTTGAAATAATAAGTTTGGTGTTTCTCATTCATTTGTTTTGTCTTAAAGCCAAAGTTCAACATTTTCCTCAATGTCGTTAGGGTTCTATTGTTGGAAGTCTTAAATAATATGTTCAACGATTATTTAATTGACTACATTTACCACAATTTCCTATTAGTAGACTTGTGTTTTATTAGTG
>JZKD02S0694263.1:564699-617205 GCA_000966675.3 Picea glauca | reverse complement strand
GCCAATTTGTCCACAATCTTGTTATCCTCCCATCAGACATGTGAGGGGATGAGAACAAGGTGAGGAAGCAACATCATTTTGAGGAATTCAATATTACATAAAAGTCTCCAGTTGGGAGATATTTTTGCAGGATCAAATCCATTCAAAATCTTAGATAACATAATAAGAATAACATGCAAGTCAACTTCCACTATGATCAGATGAAAGCCAAGCTGAGAGGTGGCTTGAATACCTTTGATTAGGGCCTAAATATCCACAGAGTTATTGGTACCATAACCAAGTATGCTAGGAATAATATTACAAATATTCCTATGTTCATCTTGAAAGACAAGTCCAAAGCCCGTGCGACTAGGGTTACCTTTGGAGGTGCCATCAAAGTTAATCTTGAGGAAACCTAAGGGGCCTTTTCCATGAGGTTGAACTGAGCATAGAAGGGGGATGAGTGGGATTCAGGATATGAATTGAATTTGAACCTAGATATCAACTGAGAAGAATAGATTTTTCATTAGGCTCACAAGTTAAATCCTCCTCTGATCATTTGCGATTTTTGATTGCTTCTTGCACACTTTCACAAATTTTGAGCCAGATTTTAGACTCTAATGAGTGTTCAGAGAAGACAATTATGTTGTTCCTTTCCTTCAAGATATGCCAAACCATGAAGATAGGAAGATGTTTCCATATTCTATTTGAGATGGAGTTTTTGAAGGGTGGGAATCACTAGTGATATATAATGGCTATAATACTATCAGGTTGATGATTAGAAGTGTGCATTACTTGAGAAACTTGATCCTATAGGAGAGAAATATATGTACATTTATTGAGGAAGTGTTCCATTGTTTCCTCGTGTTGAAGGCGGAGATGACAAATGAATGAACCAATGAAGCCCCACTTTTTGAGGTTGTCCCAAGTGAGAATGCGATTCTGAACCAATATCCATAGAAAAGTGATAACCTTAGGCCAAAGGTTATCCTTCTAAATGTTGATCTATATGTTTTCTTTGGGAAGGAGGTGGAAATGAGCCTTGATAACATAGGCTTATTTTATAGAGAAGACACGTTTTGAAGATTGAACCCAATGAGGAATATCAAACCCATGACGAATGTAGATTCTCTTTAGAGATGACTCATCTTGCCACGATCCCAGATTACACTCTTGAGGAAGTAGGAGATCTCTATGGGTGGTTTTCCATTCTCTCCAAGGAGGGAGAGAGGAGAAATCCTTCTAGAACTATATAACTTAGATGTATTTTTTGTGCTGCGTGAGATGGTGGATGTCGTACAAGTTATCCTTTTGCTGAAGTGGCTGTAATTGCTACCAAGAGTTTTTTTTTAAAAGTGCATCTTGAACACTTCTAATTTCCCAGAACGTGTACTCTTGGACTAGGGAGTGATTTATCCATGCAACGTTCCATATAAGTGAGCCATTTTGCTTCCCTTTCCATCTGATTAACTTGGATTCCTCAATATATGGAGTATATTTACGTCTCCACAGATGGGACTAGAGGTCTCTTGGGTGTTTAACCATCTCCACCATATCTTATCCCCCATGACAACATTTATAAAACAAGGGTCCCTTAGACCTAATCCTTCTGATAGCTTTGGTTTACAAAGGTTCTCCCACTTCACCAATGATCATTTCCCACCATATTTGGTTCCTTACTATAGGAACTTTCTCTGGATGTTACAAATGATTTTGAGCATAGATTTCAGAGTAGATAAAGCTGAGAAAAGGTAAATGGGGATGGCCTAAAGAACATATTTAAGGAGCACCAGACAACCAACCAACTTAAGGGATTGAAAATTCCATGAGCTAAGATGTTTTTCCAAGGATGCAATAAGGGATTCCCAAGAGCTATTACGGAGGGCATTGTCGATGATGGGGATGCCACTATATTTGGATGGAAGGAAGCTTTGAGAAAATCCAAGGATGCAGGCGATATGGGCCTGGATGGCTTCAGGGGAATTTAAGAAAAATATTTGGGACTTTTCAGTGTTGATAGAGGTGCCATATGATTTGCTAAAGTTATTCACGATACTTTGAATTTTGAGGACTTCTATAGATGTGGGAGTCCCCATCATCATGGTATAATCCACAAATTGGATATGAGAAACAAGACACTGAATACCATGCAGTGAAATACCTTGGAGAGAGCCATCTGCAATGGATGCCTTGATGTAGCGACTTAAAAATTCCGCCATAATGACAAAAATGAAGGGGGAAAAAGGGTCCCCTTGATGAATGCCTCTGGATGGGGAAAACGTTTTGGAGGGGATCCCATTGAATAAGATGGATAAGAAGGTTGTGAAGTGAGGTTGAGAATCCAATTAACCCAGTCATTACTAAAACCAAAATAAAAAAAGTAGGGATCTCATATATTTCCAGCTGAGCTTATCAAAATTTTTGGAGAGATCTAACTTGATTATCATACCAGGGATGTGAGTGGACTTCAGAGAGTGTATTACCTCATGAGAAATGATTACACTGTCCAATATATGTCACTCTTATACATGTCCATATTGTTCTTGAGAAATGATAAAAGGGAGAAGAGGTTTAAGCCTAAGAGCTATTGCCTTGGTGATTATCTTGTAGATGATGTTGCATAGAGTGATTGGATGAAATTGCTTCGGGCGAGTGAACCGCTCGTCCTTGGGGATATGAGTGAGGAAATTAAAATTGAGAGCATGAAGGAATCCAATAGAGACAAGAGAATCCTCAATTATATGCCATACTTTTTCGCGTACAATGTGCCAACAATGATGGAAAAAAATTGTGGTAAAGTCATATGGCCAGGGGGATTTCCTTGTTGGCATTTCCTTGATTGCTTGGTCCACCTCCTCAATCGAAACTGGTCTTATAAGGGATACATTCTCCTAATCCATGATCAATGAGGGGATATGTTGATGTTGATATTATGGTAGCTGCGGGAGGTATTAACCTCTACGTGTAACCTTTGACGAGACTATAATATTTCGGGAAGCAAGAGAAACCCTAAATAGATGTGTAGAAACCCTATAAGACATGTCAACTCAACTCAATAAAATAATTAATCTTTAAGTGTTAACCTATAAAAGAATAAGTCAACCTAGACAGGTGAAAAAGAGAAATATAAATAAGAGGGTGCTATAGCTCATTTGTCACTCCTACTCTCACAACTGCATAAGACTAGTGGTGTGCAAGTTTGGAGAGGGAGTGCAACTGTAGCTGCTACAACTGGGATTTTGGTTTTTGGTTGGAATTTCTCTTGGTTATGGTTTGGAATTTCTTCTTGGTCTTTGGTTATTCTTTCTCGGTGCGCTAGCCTTGGAGAAAGGTGTGCTACCTTAGTTGGCTATTGGTCTGTTTCCAGAATTATTCTGTCTGTCAAGGTTAAGGTGCTTGGGGGTGGCCTTTGTGCCTATGGTTGGGTGAAAATATTGCTATATTATCTATGAAAAATGAGCACATATATTTATTTTCTAACAGGTTATGGGCCCACACTATCTTCATATAGTTTAACCACTGGAAGACAGATTGGGCAGTTATTTGTTAAGCTCGTTATGAAACCAGTTACATCGGTAGCTAGGTTTTCTGATTATGCAGCTGCAACAAACCCTAACCCTTATGTTCAAGCACTTATGATGACACATTTGACCTAATTCCTTTAGATCCTATTGGGCCCTATCCTAACGCACCTCTTGGTACCCTCAACTAGAAAAAATGTCAGGTTTGAATTTTTGGTCAAAGTCAGAGTCAAAGTTTGGTTAGTTAAAGTCAAAGTCAAAGGTTGACTTCTCATCAAATTGATTATGTGGTCAAAGTTGAAATTTTAGAGTTTCTAGCTTGTTCTAATCATTGAATCTAATATCTTCTTGTCAAGATGGTATCTAGTTTCAGATTGGAAGACAAGCTGGACAATGCTACAAGACTTCAAAGGTATGCACTTGTATATGCTATCCAAGTTATATCATCTAGAAGAACATGAGTTTTTTTGCAGGAAAAGTATTAGAGACCTTGTCCAAGATGAAATATTGGATTCAGTGCATTCAAAGGAATAAACACATCCTCCATAGCAGTTGAGGCTTCAGGTTCCAGGTTTGATTAAATTGTTAAGCTTCAAATTTGTGTATATCAAGGATGATAGTTACTACATTACAAATTGTGAAAGCAGTCTTTGAAAGGTCTATTGCTATAGATTCTTATATTACTTGTTCACAAGTTAAACAAACATCTCCTCTAGATAGATATTTCTTGTTTTCTCTTGTTGTTCTTGTTTCAGACACTCTTGTAAAATATGTTTGTTGAACAATTCTTGCGAAAGCTATCATAGAAGAAGTTTATAAGGATGGCACAACTTACAGAAGGGAAAAAATCAGAACATATAGAAACAAAATTAAAGAGACTCAGAGGAGTCAGAATCGAAGGAAGTCATACATAAAAAGGAAACCATAAAATGCTTGTGACACTTTGTAGAAAGGAAAGAGATATGCAACAGCCGTAAGCATGGACTCTCTCAGATGGAGTGAGATGATCCCAAAATTCCAAAAGAAGAGCATGTATATTTCTCATTTAGGCATGAAGCCGGAATTAGGAGAGAGCTAATCCCCAATGATATGATCCATTAAACAAGAATCCATAAATACTATGATGTATCTATCCATGTTCTTCATTGGAAGTAGAAGCCATTATAAGCAACACATGTTCAGTTTGACTCTAGAATAAGTCTTCTTTGAAAATAATCCTTGAATATACTTGGTTGTCCATCTACATTTATGTTCCTATGGTGGAAGGTTGGAGCCTTTAGGAAATAAGGGCATGCAATCTATAGAATATTCCATGGACTCCAACATTGAAGAGAAACATGAGCAAGAACATGAAGATTCCAATAAAGAAAGAAAAGTCAGAACAACCAATTGAACCAGTTTGAGCCCACTAGAAGCAGTGAAGCAGAAGGAATGGAAGGAAGTTGTGATGAAGAACAATGTATGTGATAAATTGTGAAAAATACTTAAGAATTGATATATATATAAGGCGAGACTCAAGGCTCGAGGGTTCTCCTAGTAGGAGGGAGAAGACTACGATGACAACTTGTTCTAGTAAACAAATATACCTCTACCTGAGCCATTATATCTCCTACAATTTCCATGGGTTGGAGTTTACATCAGATGAATGTAAAGAGTGTTCTTCTCAACAGAGTAATTGAAGAAGAAGCGTATGTAGAGAAACCTCAAGGTTTTTAGGTATACCAGAAAGAGACCCTTGTATGCAGATGGAAGAAGACCTTGTATGGTTTCAAGCAAACTTGGTGCAAAGTCTCTCATGTACAACAAAAGTGTGGTGAAAAATTCCTATGGTAGAGGAAGTATATTGAAATGGTTATTCATAAGTCCTAGATGATGGATTGAAAATCCATGGAAAACTCCCATGATGACAAATATGAAGAAGTTGAGAGACTCTGATCCAGTAGACCCATCTCTGTATCAACAATTGATTGGCTTGTTAATGTATTTGGAGAATACTCAGCTGGATAATTGCTTTATGGGACATTTGAGTTATGATATACAACTGCATGTATTTATCTATTCAAATTGGGCAGGGAGTGCAGATGACAGAAGAAGTAATACTTGGATATGTTTCAGTTTGAGATTTTCCACGATGTCATGGGATAGCAGGAAACAAAAGTCTATTGCACTCAACACTGCAAGAGCATAGTATATTTCATCTTGTGATGCTTGTATGGAAGCAGTGTGGCTCTGTAAGTTGGTTTATGGACTGTCTGATCAGGTGATGGATTCGAATGTGATATATTGTGATGATCGGAGCTGTGTGAAGCCTTTAGAGAAACCGATGTTCCATCACAGGTCGAAGCACATTGAGATCAACCATTATTTTCTCTGTGATAAAGTCCAGAGGGGAGAAGTGGTTCTCTATCATATCTCCACACATGGGCAGATAACATATATTTTGGTAAAGTCTCTATCCAAGATGAAAAGTTTGCGTACTTAAGGGACAAGCTAGGGCTCGTGGATATGACTTCCTTATTGAAAAAGAAAATGATTACTCCCAGGTTGGGAGGGAGAACTGATATGTTATTGATTTATGGATAGTCATTTTCCAGTTCGAAAAATGGTCCAGGTTGGGTAGTTCCTTTGTAGTTCGGAAAGTGGTTCGATATTTCTGACGGACAATCATTTTCCAGTTTAGAAAAATGGTCCAGATCGGACAATCATTTTCGTAATGAAAATGGTCTGATAGATTGCTGATGTACTATAGAAAATGATTCCCCTTGTGGCAAGTGTTGGGGAATGGTCTAGGACAATCATTCTTCTTGGAAGTCACTCTGAGTAGTGGTCAAGTAGAATGGTCTGCTTTGCTGGGAAACCATTCTTTCAAAGTTCACAATTATGAGAAATTTCAAAGAATGGTCCGTTTTGGAGGTTGGTGTAGGACAGTCGTTTCCATAGAAATGGTCCAGACAATCATTCCCTAAGGTAGACTCATTCTCTCCAGGTTGCACTATGATTAGTGCCAAAGGAATGGCCCAGTTAGGTGAATGGTCCAAGTTCAAAAATCAGGGATAGGAATTCCCTAAGGAAGACTCATTCTCTCCAGGTTGCACTATGATTAGTGCCAGAGGAATGACCCAGTTAGGTGAATGGTACATGCTAAAAAATCAGGGACACTTATTATTCTATGCTTGGGAAGAATAGTATAGATAGCCCATGGATGATGTTTTAATTTCTGAGGGTAGATGCTCTTCCATGTATCATAGATGTGAGTGGAAGAATGGCCCAGATGACTCAATTTGTATCATGATATTTCTTATTCAGGTGTGAAAATCACCCAAGATGTGGAAGCAAGCCTCCGAGTGTGTTGGATAGCACCATCCGTGAACCCAAAGAACACCTCCTATTCACTTGACATCTGCCACAATGAAAAAAATGACATAAATAATGACACGTCCATAAAGCAGAAAAGACAAAAAACTGTATAAGAACTATACATATGTACAAGAAGTCACCCAGGTGACCAACCTAAGAGTAATACTTCTTGAGGTAGAGCCCATTTCTAGAATCCACTATGGAATTTCCCTCAAAGTCAACTAGATGATAAGCGCCCTTCTTTAAGACCTCTTTCACGATGAAAGGTCCGAACCACATGGGTTTGAAATTGCCTGCCCCTAGGGGATCCTTGTCTTGATCATAGACCAGGACAAGATCACCTTCAGAGAAAATATGAGGATGAACGAAACGATCATATTAACACTTGACTCATTGCTTATGAGCCTCATTAATTGAGGCTGCATCACGACGTTTCTCATCGAGTTGCTCAAGATATAATAGGCATTCCTCAACCAGTGAAGTGTCTGACAGTAAATCCACTGCCAATTTTAAAGATGAGATATGGCACTCAATAGGCAAGACTGCTTCCAGCCCGTATACGAGTTGAAAATGTGAGAAACTGGTGGCAGTCTTTATAGACATTTGGTAGGCCCAAAACACCAAGTACAACTTCAAATGCCAATTTGAATTGGTAGAATTGATTGTTCATTGAAGAATAGTCTTGAGATACTTATTCACAGCTTCTACCTGACCATTCGCTTGTGGGTAGTAGGGTGATGAATGTTCTTGCCTCAAACCAATATTTGATGTTAACTCAGACATCATTTTATTTTGGAAGTGACTTCCATGGTCAGTGAAAATCTTCTTCGGGATGCCGAACCTTGCTACTATCTGGTTAAAAATGAAGAGAGATGATGTTTCTCCATCATTGTTAAACATTGGCATAGCCTCGACCCACTTTGTGAATTAGTCTACTGCTACGATGATATAACGATGCCCCCTGGATGATGCCGGGTGGCATGTAGTAAAATCAATCCCCCACTTAGTGAAGGGACCAACAACGATGATGGGAAAAATGGGAGCAGGATGTGCCCTCATCTTCCGAGAGAAGATATAACATGGGTGGCACTTCTTGACCGACTCAATGGAATATTTGATTAATGTAGGCCAAAATAAACTGACACGTAGAATATTTTGGGCTGTTGCCAACCCAAAAAAATGACCACCACATGCTCCAGTGTGGCAGTCGTTAAGAACAAGCTATGCTTCCTCGTGTATAAGGCACCGATGAAGAATGCAATCTACGCCTTGAAGATATGAAGTGTCATCGAGTATGAGATAGTTTTGTTCCTGATGGTGAATTCGTCGATGCTCATTGCGGGAAGCAGAAGCATGGCACTTAAAATTTTGGATATAGAATAGTATATCTCCATACCATAGGTTCGAAGATGCGATTAGAAAATATCTCCTTTAATAGGCAATTCTTCGAGCGTAACATCACTAGATTCAATCGGAAGCTCCGAAATAAGTTCCGCAAAGACCATTGACTTTTTGGATTTCGCGGAGACAAAATCCAAGTTAAATTCCCGAAGGACTACAATCCATCTACTAATATTTTCGCCAATTACTCGTCGTGTCAACACATATTGAAAGGGGTTCACAACGACAATGACGGTGGTCTTGCGAAGCATAATATAATGACAAAACCATTGGACATCATGCACTGCTGCCAAAGCAAGCTTCTCAACATGGGAATAGTTGACTTCCAGCCCAACCAGGCCTCGAATCATATAATAAATAACATGCTCCTCGAGTAGATCATCCTCCTGAACCAAGACCATGCCGATGGTCGACTTTGCAATGACCAAGTACAACAATAAATATCTATTATAATCGGGAGGCCAGAGTAGAGGGGCAGATGTAAGGGCGTGTTTTAATGCTTCAAAAGAGCGCTGAGCGACTTCGTCCCAATAGAAGGGGAATCCATTTTTCAATAGACGTATGAACCCTTTAGTGATCTCGACGTAGTTTACGAAAAAACGTCGAAGAAAGTTTGCTTTCCCCTATAAGCTCTGAAGCCGGGGTATTGTGCACGGGGGAGGCAACTGAACTATCGCCTCAACCTTATGATCGACCATGATCCCTATTGTCAAAACAATGAAACCTAAGAGACAACCCGACGTCACACAAAAACTGCACTTGTTATGATTCAAGTGAATTTGATAGTAGCGACAACGTTCAAATATTAGTCAGAGGTGTGTGGGATGATCGGATCTCTTGCAAGAGCGTGATGCTAGAACATCAAGATAAGCCTCAACTATATGTCTAAGGTTGTGGAAAGCAAAATACATGGCCCGCTGAAAAGTGGCTCCAACATTCTTCAGGCCAAAAGGCATCTTACGATATGAAAATGTGCCCCAAGGACAAATAAAAGCTGTTTTATGCTGGTCTTCGGGTTTGATCTAAATTTGGTTATATCTCGAAAAACCATCCATGAATGAAAATACCTCACAACCTACACATTCATCGACAATATGATCGATGAATGGGGTGGGAAAATTATCTTTTGGACAGGCCTTGTTCAAGTCACGGAAGTCCATGCACACATGAATCATACACAGTTTTTTGTTAACCGAAACATGATTTGACACCCATTCTGTCAACTGTACGAGGTAGATAAAATTGGCTTTAAGAAATTTCTCTACTTCAGCCTTAATCGCTGTCGCTTTCCAAGGATTCACTAGACGAAGATTTTGTAAGACTGGTTTGGCATCAGGATAAGTCGTTATCTCATGTTCTATGATTCTTGGATCAATGCCTGGAATTTCCTCGTAAGACCATGCAAAAAAGTCATGAAATTCCTTAAATAACTTTGTATAAATTTGAATCTCTTTGGGGGAGCAGTGTGCCCCGATGAAAACATTCTCCACGATGCTAGGAGTTCTGAAGATATTTATAGGGATCGTTTCAATGATACTCACCATATTACCCTAGGCATAAACTGTGTGTGTAGCGAGAGGATTAATAGGACAAGACCTATCTTCAATCATAGTTAACACAAATCACCTGCCTCTATTGTTCTTAAATCTGGGAGGAAGTAAGATCTGTGATGGAGATCATCCTAGGGTCTGTCTCGACCAGTCAATGCCTCAAGAATCGCCTCATCTGAGGGCAAGACTAGGTCTAAAAAATCTGTAGTGGAAAAGGAACCTTGAGATAAAATATGCTTGAGAAATGGATCTAAATCCCGTGTGGGAGTCAGATCGGAGTCGACCGAAGCTTGCTGGACAATGTTGTACACAAATTCTGCCGCAGACAAGGGCATGGCCATGCTATAATGCCCTGTCCCTTCCATCGAGGCTGATGGGGAAGGAATATTCCACAGATCGTGAAAATAAGTCATTCGAATGACGAAATTTGAAAAATTTCAGCCCCAGGCTGGTCGGGGGTAGCCGATATGAGTTTGACATTGCCAGAAGGAGGAGGGTAATCAAAAGTACTCATCAGTGATGGACACAAACCAAAACCTACATTGAAGGTGCCTGACTAAGGGTTATCAATCATTTGGACCGTGGATGCCCCCAATGAAGGGCTAGGACGGGAGAAGGACAACTAGTCAATGGTCATGATTCAACCCTCGTGTGGAAACAACAAGACCCAAAAAATTGTGGTGACCACTGAAGGCATTGCATAGTTCAAACTCCTTCCTAACAAAAGGTTGTAGTCAAGAGGCGCATCGACCACTTCAAATTCGACGCAGATGGTCTTCCCTCCTAACTGCACGGGGAAAGAAGGAATGATTCCATGTGGTATGAATGAACAACTGTCGAATGCCGTAAGCAATGTAGGCGATAGAGACAAAAAGGGTTGGCCAATGGCCTTCCAACACGCCAACGAAATGATGCAAGTCGATGTGCCCTCATCAACCACCGTACGAAATATATTTCGAGTAAAATATTTCGTGGTGTAAGACACTACTATCTGAAACGAAACGTGGTAAGGAAGACGAGGTTTCAAGTTGGTTGCATCGAGAACGATCACTCCCTGGTTACAAGTCTCTGCAGATCCCAAGGCGGATAACAAATCCTTTCTCTGTGAAGGGAATCTTTGGAGGACCTCCAAAGTGAACACAACTTAAGAGGTTTGTGCCAAATCTTCCACAAAAGAGTAGTTCTGGGAAACTCTCGCGTTCAGATTATGAGAAGCTTTCTTGAACGCACCTTTGGGGATGCGTGTCATTGTTTCTCCCATTATCTTCTCAATATGGAGATGAACTGATGGGTTTGTGGCTTCTTTACCCTTTTTGATAGATTCTGACATTCTGTAATCTTGGGTCCTAGTCGCTAAATGAGTGTCACCTTTCAACATGTAAACATTTGCGACTGAGGTATTTCCAGTAGATGCGGGGGTTCCCTGACTGCCCCCTTACACGCTCAAATATGTTGAGGCTTGAGCCATGTTTTTACCATGTGGAAATGGGTTCATCAACACAACAGGCTGTTGCTGTTCCAATAGATTTTGGGCCTCTTCAAGTCGAGGGAAAAAGTGAGTTGGGTGGTCCTCCATGCAAAGGTTACACAGATACTTTGAATTTCTCTTCTCTGTGTTTCCCCCGCCAACATTGTTATTAGCCTTTTTGTCCCCTTTACCCTTCTTGTTCTGTTGTTTTTTCTTTCCTTCAGGTTGTTGGTTGGCCTTCGGGTTTGTCGACTGCACACTGTGTACGCCCGAATTTTGGGTAGGGGAAACAACCGAACCGGAGGTCTGGCTGGCCGCCATCTATTGTATCAAAAAATGTTGCAATTGATTTGACAACAAATCAATGGAATTTCATTGTGCTGAACCCACTATACCATCAACATGTGGTCTAGACTTTTGTTTGGCCTTGTCGAGTATGGAACATGGTGCATCTTGAAAGATATCATAGAGTTAGCCAGATTGAGAGTAAATCAATTCAAGCTGTTGCGATCTCATTATCGCCTCCTCCTCTAAAAACACTCTCAAAGTTGGAACATCCTTGGATAAAATTGGTACCAAAGACTTCAGGAACCACTCTAGCAAGAAAGATGGTGGGACCTGAACCTTAATCAGGCTCTTCCGATGTCACCATTCTCGGATGTGATCTGAGATATGGTCGGCTTTAGTATGCTCAAAGTTGGCCAACAACTTGGTGCTGAAATCGTATCTCACGAATAGTTGGAAATGGTTTAGGAATACCATCGCCAAGTCGCTAAAGTAAGAATACCTTGAGCGGTTGAGCTCAATATACCATTTCGTGGCACCCTCGATAAGAGTGCGTTGAAAAAGGCACAACTTTACAGAGTAGTCTCGCAGCAAGTTTGACGAGCACCATAAGTGGAATGTTGTCATGTAATCACCCAGGTCTTCGCCAGGATTGCCTTCGAATTTTGGAATATTCGAGGGAAACTTAGTCGGCATGGGGGGCCAATGCGGATCATGACAAATCGGGTCATTAAGCAACCTTGACAATTTTGGCAGATGTAGCATTTCCATAAATGGTAGTTTGGGTTGGGTACTATGTATAGGAAGAAGGGGGCCTGGGGTTTGACTAGAACCAGGTTGCCAAAAAAAGTTGGGTTGCTGGCCAGGGTTCTAGTAAAAACCGTGGCCTTGACCAACGTATGGAAATTGCATTTCCTGGGATATCATCGACTGATTCCTGTAATTGGATGATGTGGGTTAGGCGGGGATTTCTCCTTGCATTGTGTTCCAAGGATTTTGGAAGGGGATGCCCCCAGCCGATCCGACGGGCATAGGTACTAAGCCTTTCTCAGGATTCCATTGACCATGGAAGGCGTTTCCCCGTCTGACATCCCTTGCGAGGGAACTAGTCCTTGCCAAGGATTCTAAAGTCCTTGTTAGGAGAAAACTCCTGTACTTTCCCCTTGTGTAGGAATAGTACCCTGCACAGGATTCTGTTGCCCAAAACCAGTGTTTCCCCCAGTCAAGACAAAAGATGAAGAAAAAGTGTTATTACCAAATGCACAGAACAAAGAGAATGACATGGATCCCACTGGCATAGTGTAAGATGAAGTTCCTAAACTTCATGCTCCAAAAAATATATAGTTAGCATTCAACTCGATGGGTTGCTAGAAAGCACCACCGAGCGAAGGGGATGGAGGAGGTATATAACCTGCACCATAAGGGATAACATTTAAGGGGAATGAAGTGCCCCCAGTAGACCCTTGCATGGGAGAGTTTGAAGTCCCTTCCCCCAGACCCATGGTCTGTAAGGTGCAGTAGGTAATGACCGAGTTTGAATCGAAGCCAGGCATCCCATATGAAAATGGAGGGCCCGTCGCACTCTGCGTAAACATAGCAGTGGTCGCCGCTGATGACGTTATCGGACCACTGCCCGAAGTAGAGGGGGTCGAGACCACTGTGGTCTAGACCGACGAAGGTGGGTTAGGAGGCAACATACCTCCTGTGGTAGTATCCAAAACGAGAGTATGAGGACTCCTGAATGAAGTAGCAACATTTGCTTCGATAACTTCTTGTAAGACTATTCAATGCCCGTAAGGTGGCACCCTCGGAGGGACAACTTGTACTAATATTGTCATCGACAAGTCAATTGTCGAAGGGTTAGCTGGCCTGAGAGATTCCACTCCAAGGTCGGAAACAATAGGTTCCTTCGGAGTTTAAAGATCTCCTCTCGGAGTAGGCTCATGCAAAGTTCCCCATGACTTGGTCTCTTCGAATTACCCTTGTTGGTCAAGTCTTCGCCATAATGGTGGCAGTGGTGGCTCTAATGCAACCTGTGGTAGGCCCTAAAGCCTTAGCGACCAATGAAGCTCTTGATCTTCCACTTTGTGAAAATATCGACGACACAGTAAGGCTTTAACCAACGTTTAAAACCAAGCATGCACTAGAAAAATTCCTATAAGATAAACCAGGCAAACCACTATCTAGTAGGAAGAACAATTATGCTAGCCAACACTAGAGAAAGTTACCGGTACAAGTGAAACTTGAAAATGGAAGCACCCTCCGGGTATACTCTGCAAAGTGTGACCTTATGTATGCCCTAGGTACCATGGTATACCCCCGTAGTCACATGTGTAAGTCCCTAGAATATAGGCAACTAAGCTACCAGTTCACAAACAATCACCAGGCAGGTATAATCGACAATCGAGTGGACTGCAATGAGCATGATAACAAGTCTAAAACCTACCGAGGGTATCGAAAACAAGTGGTATGGAAGACAACATAGGATCTCGAATGGATTTGAGGTCCACAAAGCTCCGTAGGCAAATGCAGACGATAGTATTCCCACGACAGATCCTCAATACGCGTTCCACACTACGTTTAGTTCGGCTTTGGAAGGGTTATCTCCGCTGCCTTTCCTCACACGACCTCATGTTTATCCCCTGTGTTAGAGGGGGGTCTGGATAAATTTTACCTCACTGGAATTTAACACTCCCTAGATCTGACTCCAATGTTTGTTTAACGGCCTTGAAGAGTTTCCTCTCCAACCTAATTCAAGGCCCTAACCCTAAACTAGTTGCTTGACCCTACAAACATAAAAGTCTACTTAATTTTAGATTTAGTGTTTGTTTTAATGGCTTGTTTTACTCAAAGGATATGGCGATGAAACTAGTGATGTTATGAGAGATGAAAAGAGGAGAAAAAGATGAAACTTTGAAAGCAAAGTTACTTCTAGTCAAAAGTAAAGATTTAAAACTAACTCTTTGTAACCAACTTTTTTTTAACTAACTTTTTCAAGATCTTTAAAAAGAAGACCTAAAAAGAAATTTCGCTTAACTACAAGCTACTTAAGTCTCAAGAAATCAGTAAAGAACTTAAAAAATGAACTCTTTTTCCTTTCTAGTAAAATAACTAACACCAACTACTTTACCAAACTGAAAATGAAAAATCATTTTTGTTTTTGAAAATTTCTTTAAACAGAAAAACTGAAATTAATAATTTTTCTCTTTTTTCAAAGCAAATGAAAGGGGTAAAAAAAACAACCATACAAGACTGAAAGAGATATTTGGCCCACTGCGGATTGCAGGGAATCACTAAAGAAACCAAATAGGCAGATCAATAATTCAAAGACTTGCTTAAAACCCTTTCAGAAGTAAACACAAGAAACTTCAAAAAGACAAGTAAACTGAATTCTAACCCAAGCTATGGCTGTAAAAACAAAGACTCTGAACTCTGTCAAGAAACCACGAGAAGTATAAACCTCAATCATGAAAGAGGTTGGCTGCTTCTTTCTTTAATTTTTTTTTTCTTGAACCAAATACGCTACTGTTGCTTCAGTAACCTGCGTATGTATGCGGGCTGTTTACTGATTAGAGTGCGTATGTACGTGGGTTGACCCAAAGTAGGGCGCGCACACCTCTGTACTTCTTTAAAAAAAGAAAGAAACATACAGTCTTATAGGGTAGGGAGAACTGGTATGGCACCTAAAGGTGACCAGAATCCCTTAAAAGACTCAGAAGGCTCAACATAAACTTGAAAGGATGAAAAACCAATCAGACAACCCAAAATCCCCTAAAAAACCCTAAAGGCTTCCCTAATATGGTCACTAGTTTTGCTAGTGGGGAAACCCCCCCTATGACTAAACCAAGGTTTAGAATGTAGGCAGATTAATTAACCGTCTAAAAGTCAACTACTTCTCTAAACTACCCCAAACATACCAAAAATCATACAAAAAAAACAAAGATGAGGGATATTGGATAACTATACCTCTACTCCGCGTCCAGTGATGATCCCCTCACACTTGAAAGTTTTGCTGACTACACGCCTCCTCCCAGGGCTGACCTGCATTGAAATATAGACAAACAAAAAAACTACAAGCATGCTATTTCATATACAAATTAGGGTTAGATGTTAGAATGTCAAAACATAAACCAATAAAATCATTCAATACATCATGATTTGGGACAGGAAAAATAATTATTTTATTAATAACACAATGATTATACCTTTACAATGAAAGCCGACTACTGCTCCGTGAACCTGGTCTAGGATCCTCTTCACCAAGCTCCAAGTGCACCTTTGTATGGCTTCTCCTCTCAACCTTTTGATCTCTTCTTGGGAAGTGAATGAGTTCTGATGGAGAAAGAATGGATAATGGGGAAATGCTGAGGCAATTCTCACAAAAGGGCTGCAATAACTTGGGCAAGGAGGGAATGTGAAACAGGAAGAGTTTCACTGTTCTTATGTATAGATATAAAATGATACCCCAACACCTCTTTTTATATGACAAAAGGATGGTTATTTGGCTGGGTGATGGGCTATAGATGGTGGATTAGTTAGGAAACTACCCAATAGCCCGTAATCTCAATGAATTCCTTGCAACTTTTTATTTTTTGCAACTTTTGCAAGTATACGTGGGCTGTAATGGTGCATCATGCATATGTACGCGAGCTGTAGTGGTGCAGAAAGCGTATGTATGTGAGAAGTAGTGGTGCAGGGTGCGTACATATTCAAAAAATTGTTTTTTTAGAAGAGCAACTCAATAGTGCTTTGGAAAAAAATGCAAGTAAGAGGGCCAAAGGCCAGGTATGCATGTGTAGAGAAATTTAGGGTTATAACAATGATATGATTGTTGTGGATATTGTATGTCTCTGGAAAATAGTTGTATGCTATTGTGGTGGATGTGATCCACTAATAGTGACTGTGTGTCACTAGTTAGTAGCCATGTGCTACTAAGAGTGGTTGTGTACCACTGGGTAGTAGTTATGTACTACTATGGATAGACACATTTGTGTTCTATTGGATGGAATTGTTCTGGTTTCCATGGAGAGTACCACTAGTGTTGGAGATTATTTCCAACTAAATGGATTGTTAGTGTGCTGATGGATAGACATTCTCCAGGCGGAGAATGGTCCAGGTAGGACAAATTCATGGTGGATAGACATTGTCATTGTGGAGAATGGTCCATGTTGACAGATTGTTGATGTACCATGGACAACTATTCTTCTAGGACATATGTCTGGATTAGAAGAATGGTCTCTCTCCTTGAGTTCACAATAGTGATCAGAGTGGAAAGATTGGTACATGACATACATTTTCCCCGAGTTCACAGTATTGACCGGAGGGAAAATGGTCCAGGACAATCATTCTTCTAGTACGTATGTCAAGATTAGAAGAATATTCCTTGTAGCCCATGGTGTGACTTCCAACATCTGTTGGAATAATTATTCTTTTAGGACATATGTCCAAATTAGAAGAATGGTTCTTGTATCACTCTGTGGAGTGAGTGACTTTTCAGCATCATGCTCGATTACTTAGATGGAGTATGGCTTCGAGAGATGATGCTGATAGTGATGATGTTGCTCGTGAGTTGATATACGTGATCATGAGATAGCCTATGTGGCTATGATGATGCTACCGATTGAATGGTCTGTTTTTTTATCAAGACCATTGCATTTAATACCTCCCTAGCTAGGAGGGATTTTTGATATTGTGGTAGTTGCGAGAGGTATTAACCTCTATGTGTAACCTTTGATGAGACTAGAATATTCTAGGAAGCAAGAGAAACCCTAAACAGATGTGTAGAAACCCTAGAAGACATGTCGGCTCAATAAAATAATTAATCTTTAATTCTGATGGTTAAGGTTTCTGTGGTGAGAGTTTTGTTCAGAATAGATCGGAAGAACCACAATATTGTCTATTATTTGTCGACGTTTTGGATCCACAACACGATCCATCTTAACGAAGCAATCATGGTTGTCAAAGAAGTAGCTAATTCTCAAACAACGAAACTAGCTGAGGTATGTCTTCGTTCTTTATTTTTCAGCTATCAAGGAGAATTTTATGAACAAATTAGTGGTGTAGCAATGGGCTCTCCACTTTCCCCCATAGTTGCCAACCTTTACATGGAACACTTTGAGAAGAAAGCCCTAGATTCCTATCCCCTAAAACCTCTAAGATGGAAATGTTATGTTAATGATACTAATGTACTCTGGCCCCATGGGAAAGAAGAGCTAGATAAATTCTTCCAACATCTTAATAGTCTATTTGATGACATCAAATTCACAATGAAACTCAAAGATAAGGGCAACATCCCTTTCCTAGACATACTAATCAACATGAAAGAAGACAAAAAACTAGGACATTCAATCTACATAAAAAAGACCCACACCAAAAACTACCTTCATGCCAGTTCCCATCACCACCCCAACCAAAAATTAGGAGTTCTTAACACCTTATCCACAAGAGCCATTAGAATTTCAGATAAAGAACACCTAGAACAAGAGAAGAATCACCTTCACAAAGTTTTCAAAAACATAGGTTACAAAGACAAAGAGATTAAGAACACAATAAAGAAATCCCTAGAAAGAGAAAGCAATAGACCTCAACAACGAAACAACCAATCCCAGAACCCGACCGCCTACATCCCTTATATCCAAGGAGTTACTGATAAAATTGCAAAAATCCCGAAGAGGAAAGAAATTAAAACCTCTTTCAAACCGCTTGATACCATCAAACAAAAAATGAGATCAGTTAAAGACAAACCGGACCAACTCAATTACAAAGGAGTATACAGAATAGAATGTTCGTGTGGAAAATGCTACATTGGAGAAACAGGCCGCTCTTTTCACACTAGGATTAAAGAGCATGGTGCTGACATTAGGAATGCACGAACCTGCACCTTAGCCTTAGCAGCACATTCTTTCACAACAAAGCATCACAAACGCTTAGAAGACACCAAAATCCTAGCAAAAGAAGACTACCTCCTTAAACGACAAATTAAAGAAACAATTGAAATCATTAAGAATCCCAACAATCTAAACAGAGACAACGGTTTGGAGATTAGCGATAGTTGGATCCCGCTCGTTCGGGAAAGAAGATATCAACAACATGATCCCTAGGACTTAATCAACTTGTACCATTGTTAGGGTTTATTAATAGGTTTTAACCCAATTTCTACTCTTTACTATTATAAATTAAAATTAAACTAATTAATTAACTAAACTAGTTTTACTTATTAATATTCCTAGAATACTTATTTTCACCTATTAATAATCCTAGAATACTTATAACCACCATTAAATTAATTCTAAAACTAAACCCTAAATAATAAGAAATCATTAATAATAATAATATTACCTCTAATAAACTAATTCAAACCTTTTTAAAAAACTAATAACCAGCATACAACATAGTTCTTAAGGTAAAATAATAAACTAATATTTATTACCATTTTATTTAATTCTAAATTAAACCAAACTATAACACTAATAAATTTTATTATTAATACCTTTAAAGTAATTAAAATCAGACCTTAAATTAACTTAAAAACTAGCTTATAACATTACTATAATATACTAATTAAATTATAAAATTAAAATCAACTTGTTTTTAACAATTTAATATGAAAAAATTTGTAGTAAACCCTAAGATTTTCACTTAGCGTCTCTCTAAGTTTATTACACTCAACTAAGTAGTATTAATTAGGGTTCCTCTCTTGCATTTTCCCTCATACTATTTTGTCCTAAAATGGACCCTGCTGTGAATCAGAAACGTCCACAAATAATAGACAATACTGTGGTTCTTCCTATCTATTCTGAACGAAACTCTCCCCACAGAAACCTTAACCATCAAATTACGTCCCTGCACGGAAGGGAGATTCTAGATGAAGTTCGTAAACTTGAAAATCTCAGAGTAAAAATCAAGAGAAGGGCAACAGACTTAGACTTCCTGAAACGCTGGCGAAATAACAACATCCTACCTAAATTTTCATGCATTGAACACATAATTAAAAATAAATGGAATAAAAATGCATTCCACGTATTAGGTCAATCTATAGTCAAAGGCGAAATTAAGAGAAGCAGATGCACGCTAGAATCCCTGTCTATAACCGCCCTCCGACTCCACTTGAAGTTGGCTCACGCCATGCATCCGGAACTGTGGAAAAAGGTGGACGCGTTAGCTGCGTTGAAGGCTGAGAACGTGGAGAGAACAGCTCGCACCATGCATGGTATAAAATTCGAACGAATCCTCAAAAGGAAAGATAGCGCAGACACCAGCAATGCGAAGAAAGTCGTAAGCCTTTCCTTCCATGAACTGATCCATTCCGAGCTCAGCGTACTAGAGAAAGGTTTAAATTTCGCAGTCTCTCCCTCCTCCATCCCAATCGATAACCTAATCTACTACATAGAAGACAACATCAAGACCTTAGCAGAAGACGATAAGGACCCATCTAGACAATATTGCGCAGTTATACTCAGAAAATCAAAACCCCCAAAATACAACGTTAGCAGAGAAGAACGCCTAGCCCTAAAAAACCTCCGAAACAACACTAACTTAGTAATTCTCAGAGCAGACAAAGGGGGCGCCACCGTTATCATGAACCGAGAAGACTATATCACAAAATTGAACGAACACCTATCATGTGGTAGTTATAAAAATATCCCGAACAACCCCATTAAAAAGATCATGAGGGAAGTGAAAAAAGCCATCAACAACTCCAGCCTAGATGAGAGAATGACAAAGAGATTGCTACCCAACACTCAACACTCAGATCACCCCGAGAATTTATGATCTACCAAAAATCCACAAAGAAGGAACTCCTCTCAAACCTATAGTTAATACAATAGGATCACCCACCTATGAGCTTGCCAAATATGTCGCTAAAGTTTTAGGCCCCCTAGTAGGTCATACTGATTCCTTTATTAAAGATTCAAATGATTTCATTAATATAATTAAGAATGAAAAAGTAGAGCCGAATGACACCCTCATTAGCTTTGATGTTGTCTCTCTATTCACAAAGAACCCTCTTAACAAAGCAATCATGGTTGTCAAAGAAGTAGTTAATTCTCAAACAACGAAACTAACTGAGGTATGTCTTCGTTCTACATTTTTCAGCTATCAAGGATAATTTTATGAACAAACTAGTGGCGTAGCGATGGGCTCTCCACTTTCCCCCATAGTTGCCAACCTTTACATGGAACACTTTGAGAAGAAAGCCCTAGATTCCTATCCCCTGAAACCTCTAAGATGGAAACGTTATGTTGATGATACTAATGTAATCTGGCCCCATGGGAAAGAAGAGCTAGATAAATTCTTCCAACATTTTAATAGTCTATCTGATGACATCAAATTCACAATGGAACTCGAAGATAATGGCAACATCCCTTTCCTAGACATACTAATCATCAGGAAAGAAGAAGACGAAAAACTAGGGCATTCAATCTACAGAAAAAAGACCCACATCGAAAACTACCTTCACGCTAGTTTCCATCACCACCCCAACCAAAAATTAGGAGTTCTTAACACCTTATCCACAAGAGCCATTAGAATCTTAGATAAAGAACACCTAGAACAAGAGAAGAATCACGTTCACAAAGTTTTCAAAAACATAGGTTATAAAGACAAAGAGATTAAGAACGCAATAAAGAAATCCCTAGAAAGAGAAAGCAATAGACCTCAACAACGAAACAACCAATCCCAAAACTTGACCGCCTAACTCCCTTACATCCAAGGAGTTACTGATAAAATTGCAAAAATCCCGAAGAGGAAAGAAATTAAAACCTCTTTCAAACCGCTTGATACCATCAAACATAAAATGAGATCAGTTAAAGACAAACTAGACCAACTCAATTACAAAGGAGTATACATAATAGAATGTTCGTGTGGCAAATGCTACATTGGAGAAACATGCTGCTCTTTTCACACTAGGATTAAAGAGCATGGTGCTGACATTAGGAATGAACGAACCTGCACCTCAGCCTTAGCAGAACATTCTCTCACAACAAAGCATCACATACGCTTAGAAGACACCAAAATACTAGCAAAAGAAGACTACCTCCTTAAACGACGAATTAGAGAAGCAATTGAAATCATTAAGAATCCTAACAATCTAAACATAGATTAGCGATAGTTGGATCCCGCTCGTTCGAGAAAGAAGATATCAACAACATGATCCCTAGGACTTAATAAACTTGTACCGTTGTTAGGGTTTATTAATAGGTTTTAACCCAATTTCTACCCTTTACTATTATAAATTAAAATTAAACTAATTAATTAACTAAACTAGTTTTAGTTATTAATATTCCTAGAATTCTTATTTTCACCTATTAATAATCCTAGAATACTTATAACCACCATTAAATTAATTCTAAAACTAAACCCTAAATAGTAAGAAATCATTAATAATAATAATATTACTTCTAATAAACTAATTCAAACCTTTTTAAAAAACTAATAACCAACATACACCATAGTTCTTAAGGTAAAACAATAAACTAATATTTATTACCATTTTATTTAATTCTAAATTAAACCAAACTATAACACTGATAAATCTTATTATTAATACCTCTAAAGTAATTAAAACCAGACCTTAAATTAACTTAAAAACTAGCTTATAACATTACTATAATATACTAATTAAATTATAAAATTAAAATCATCTTGTTTTTAACAATTTAATATGAAAATTTCTGTAGTAAACCCTAAGATTTTCACTGAGCCGACTCTCTAGGTTTCTTACACTCAACCAAGTAGTATTAATTAGGGTTTCTCTCTTTCATTTTCCCTCAGGCTATTTTGTTCTGAAGATGGATCCTTCAGTGGATCCGAAACGTCGACAAATAATAGACAATACTGTGGTTCTTCCGATCTATTCTGAGCTAATATTTAAGTGTTAACCTCTAAAAGAAAAAGTCGGCCTAGATAGGTGACAAAGAAAACTATAAATAAGAGGGTGCTAGAGATCATTTTTCACTCTTACTCTCACAACTTCATAAGATTAGTGGTGCGCAAGTTTGGAGAGGGAGTGCAACTGCAGCTGCTGCAACTAGGATTTTGTTTGGAATTTCTCATGGTTATGGTTTGGACTTTCTGCTTGGTCTTTGGTTATTCTTGCTTAGTGCACTAGCCTTAGATAAAGGTGCAATACCTTGGTTGGCTATTGGTATGCTTCCGAAATTATTCTGTCTATCAAGGTTAAGGTGCTCGGGGGTGGCCTTTGTGCCTATGGTTAGGTGAAAATATTGCTATATTGTCTATGGAAAAATGAGCACATCTCTTTATTTTCTAACAATTTTGTCAATTGATAAGGACCTGTCTGGACAAGGATTTGTGAGAAGATCCTTATAAAAAGTTGAGAAGTTCCCATTCCATGCCCTCACGATCCATTATTTACTACACTTGGTCATTTTCCATCCGAGTAACGCGGTTGATATGCCGATGTTGGATACTTGAGAGATGGAAGAATTTTGAGTTATTGTCACCTTCTTTAAGCCATTGGACTTTATATTTATGGTGCCAGAGGATTTCATCCTGTGCATATCTATCGTCTATCTGTCTTTTTAACTGCATCTCTTCTTCTTGTAATGGTGTTGTGCTTCCCTGTGTGATGATTTGTTGTTGTACCTCCTTCATGCGTTGTTCTAAGTCTCTATGATCTTGAAAAATGTTTCCAAAGACACTCTTATTCCACTCTTTTAGATGTTCCTTGAAGTTTTTTTAATTTTTGTTGAAATCTGTACATTAAGGTCCCATGAGAAATAATTACATCCTCCCACCAGGTTTGAACATTCTCCTGAAAATATGGATGGGATAACCATAAATTTTAAAACCTAAAGGGTTTTCTCCGAGGAGAACTGACAATATCAATCCATAAATGTATGGGCCAATGATCTGAGCCAGTCATTGGGAGAATTTTGGCTTCCATGAGAAGGCCATCCAACTATAACAGTTCTAATATGAGAAATCTATCTAGATTTCAGGCGACTTGATGGGATCTAGATCGCTTATTCGTTTAGGTGTAGACTCCATTTACATTTTCCATATCGATTAATTAGAGAGAGTCAACCACATTTTTGAATCCATTGCTATCATTTTCCAATCGTCGCTGACCACCACACTTTTCTTCCAGGGAGAGAATAATATTGAAATTCTCTCCTAGGATCCAATGCGTATTCCGAACAAGTTCACCCGGGTCTTCCAAACTATTCAGAAAAACTCCTTTCTCTATGGGTGTTTGCGGGCCATAGCCATTACTGATAACCCCTTCTTGATTAGAGCCAATTTCCCTATAAGATGATGTGATAGTCCATTTGGTAGAGTAAAAATTGTCAATAATTAAAGTGGATGGGTTCCATAGGATTACAATCCCCCCTGTCACTCTTCTTGAATCATTGTACACATAGTTTCTTTGATTACAACATATGGAAATAATTATTTCAACAACTGCATCTGCACACTTTGTCTCATGTAGCAATAATATGTACAGATTCTCTGCTATGATACCGTTTTGAAGGATGTGTTTCTTGGTCCTCCCACTGAGGCTTCTAATATTCCATGATACAATATTCATGAGGAATATGGAGGGGAGATAGGAAAAAATCTCTCAATGAGCTTTTGGATATGTCTGGAATTAATCATATGACTACCTACCTCCCGAATGAGTTGCCAGGTGGAATTTATGCCTCATCTTCTTTCTTCTTTTAATGATTTGCATGGTTCTTTGCTTGGATCTGGATAGATGCCAAGATCCCCTCCAGATATGGAGGTGGAACCTACGGTGGAATTGAGATAAAATTTATGAACTTTTCGAAGATGGTTTGAGGGGAGGGATTGCAATTCTACTTACGATAATATTCTTCAAGACACACTAGATCTATCTCTTCTAGTTCATTTTCTTCCAACTCCATCTCCATATCTCATCCGTCTTCTATAACCTGATTGTCTTCCAAGGGATCCACACTCAAAGTGGGGATGATCTGCTCCAATATTGGCTTTGGGATTCCTTTATCTTTTCCATGGGTATTCTCCTTACTGGATTATGGAGGGGGCACATCAGGAGCATGATATTTTAGGATCTAGTTCAGGATCTCAAAAGAATTACTTGTTGACAAATCCTTGGATGGAACATGGGTTGTCTTTTTCTGGCTCTCTCATCATTTCCTTTGGACTTGGGTAAAATCGTCTTTGGATTTTTCAGGACCAGAAGCCACTGATCTTGGAGGGGAATTATGTGGAAAATCCATAAACAAATGTCCATGCTTGTGACATTTTTTTCACCTGAAAGGGATATTCTCATAATCTATGGTTTGGATACATTCCTCATCTTGATATTCTATGCATATAGAGCCTAGGAGGGGCTTGGAAATGTTCATATAAACATATTCGAGCCTAGGAGGTGTAGCGACTGTTAAGCCCTAATTTGTAGAACATTAGACCTTAATTGGGGAATATTACATTAGTATTGTTATTTTATTTATGTCATCTTGGGTCCATTAGTTGTAATTGTACCTCCTAGTCTCTTATATATGCCAAGTAGACCTTTTCATTTGGAATCATCTTGCAATTTTGAATTCATATGATGTATATGGAGGTTTCCCCCTCGAAGAGACTTATTATCTGAATTTATCTCTTTTTCAAGGCGTTGAGTACTTATTCTGAGGTTTTTATGCTCTTTTGATATTTGGTTCTTAACATTTGGTATCAGAGGTAGACAATCCTTGGGACTAGCTTCTTCAAAACAAGCCTTCTTGGATTTTTCACTACAACTTTCTTTTATGGAAGGTTTCATGATGTGTAATTTCTATGGTGTAGAGGAGAAATATATAGATAACTTGGGTCCAAATTTCAGATCTTGGTATTTTTATATTTTTGGAGATAAATTCTATTCAAGTTAGGGTTTTTGACTAGTCCTGAAACTAGTCTGAAACAAGTCTTCATGGAATTTTCGCTCCCAATATTTGTAGGCTTTGTTTTAGGTTCTAAATTTTTTATAGTATGAAGGAGGAATAGTGAAGTATCTTGTGTACAAATTTCAGCCCTTGATTCATTGTACTCGGAAATTTATTCCTTGAGGAAATTAGGGTTTTTGGTTGGTCCAGATTTCAGTCTAAAACATGTGTTCTTGGGAAAACTGTTATATATGAAGATACAAAAATAAAAATTGAGTGATACCTATTCCATTGTTTAGTTTACAGATCAAATTTTTTATGGTAATAATTTCAAGTTCTGAAGACAGTGACACGTGGAAGTCCATACAATTTCACTCTACTAAAAAGGAAAAAACATCAACACATCTTGGAAAAGTTATCACAAACTTCTGTTGGGGAATCCAATATTGGTCTAACCCATGGGGTTGGAAATAAGAAACATCAGGATACTTCAGGTAGAAATTTTATACTTAGAAGGGTCGAAATTGAAAATCTACAACAAAAGAAAGGTCAGCTAGAAGAACATTCTCCAAATCAGGGTTTTAAAATGTGCGTTTTTGTTTTGGAAATTTGCATATCTTTTGACTAGAAGTTCCAATTGGGGTGAGTCAAAAAGTGGAATAAAGTGGGATAAAAGGAGTATCACATAAATTTGGGAGAATCTTAGGGTTTTTTAGGTACACACGTATTCCGACGTCTTTAAACGTAGGAGTTGTCGTTACTTGTTAGCGCTACAACCCGGGGAATATGTGGTTCTTCCACATACCTAGAGTATATCGGAAGGCCCCTTCCGAACAATTGCGCATTAGAAAAAAATACTACAGATTTGAGCTCCCACGTACCTGGCGTATATTGAGAGACCCCTATAATCCTTAGACCAACCGATTAAACCATTTGGCCATCTTTTCACTATAGTACATCGAGAACAAAACTCGGGGAGATCACTCTCTAGTGCCTGGGTAGTCAGATAGTACGACTAAGGGCATGGTAAAGCCTCCTTAGTTAGTGCCCTGAGATATTGGTCTGAGTAATATTGTTGGACCCTGCACGTATATCAGAGAGCTATAACACCTAACACTCCCTTGTTTGTGAGGACCTCTGCCTAAGCCAATTATGAATTCCTACCTTGCAGTGATACTTGGCCAACATGCCACCAAAAAAGGGAACTTCTACACCAAATAAGCCCTCAGATAGTACTACTTGGCCTCTTGATGAATGTGAAGAAATGAGAAAGGACATAGATGATTTACAAAACATGGCATTAACAAAATATGAACTACAAAGGATGATGGATTAAACTGAAGCTAAGTTGGAAGTGATGATGGATGCTAAGATGAATGGATTAAAAGAGGAGATCATGGAAGGGTTGAAAAAGTTGCTAATAGAGAGGCCATATGAAAGTGACAATGTATGCCATGAAATTCATGATGAGGATGTAAATGTGTTGAACCTGCACATAATAGATCTAGCTAAACAATGATACACACATTTGCAGAGAGAATATAAGAAAGAAGAAGAAGGAGAGAAAGAATGGAAGAATTCTCATTAACTGTTGTGAATAATGAATAATTTACACATGATATACTCTGTATAAATCAATGATTTCGAATTGATGTGAACCAATGTTACATAGTGGTGGTCTAGAGTGATCTGGACACACACCAACAGTTACGGGAGTGAACTGCCACCTAGTTGAGTTAACTAGTCAACTAGTCTTCAGTTAACTGACTGAACAGAGAGTAGTGAGGAGTTAACTCAGGGAATCAAGGCTAATGCGCCACTCTGGTGATGATACCAAGGCAAGGTTGAATTATCATGGTGATGATCCCAATGTTTCATGGTGATGATCCCAATGCAATATCTAAACTCAACTCAACTAGTCAAACTGAAGTGTCAACTGAAAGAGAATATTCTCCAGGTGGAATATTATCCCCTAAAATATAGGAGATTGGATAATGACTAATTATGACTAATAAACAAGGAATAAACTTAGGAAAAATAAATCCTAGGTGTGTTTGAAGTAACTCCAACACCCCCCTAAACATCACTATGGTCAAAATAAAGATTGGGTCCCGACAACGAGGCCATGTTAGTGTTGGCAGCCAATTCACATTTTTCTATTGTCTTATAAGCTGCCTACACCAATGTTTGGAAAACATCAATTTTTCGTCGCATTTTTCAATAAACGACATTTTTATTCTTTGCGACATTTGCCTATTTGCCTTCGTTTTGTTTTCACAACTGTAAGCGTGAAAACTTAGTCTTTTGAAGTCGCATTGAAGTCATTATCTGAACTATCATTATCTCTTTTGTCGATATGCCTATTGCGCTCACCTTTTATTTATCATTATACAGCAGGTAAGATCATTGGATCGGTACTCATGATTCGATTGATTGTGTAATTTGTTTTCATTTGAGTGTGCAATACATTGGCAATTTGGATTTACATTTTTATTTTGATCTACTTGACCTTTGGTTCCATGAAAGTGCATAGAGGTTATGATTAAATTTTTATATATATCTTTTGATATAATCCCTATGTTAATGTTTTCATAACTATTGGCATGTTGATTACATGAACACCATTGGCACGTTGGTTAAACTATTGATATGAGCTGTTACAATACATTGGCGCGTGGTTAATATTCGATTTTGGTTTCAATTTGAATGATTTATGGTTTAAAACTTTGATGCAGCGATCGATTGTGCGTTGCTTTATACACTTGTCACTTGATTCATTGGTCGGCTAATTCACATAACTGTTGAACTATGCTATAATGGGTTGAACTACTATGTAAATCGGCGGTTGTATCTTGGCATTTACTATTTTGCATGGAAGAGATAAGCTCCACCACCTTCGCACGATGGCATTTATACCTATCCCTTGTTCACCATTTACCTCTGTTAGCTCAGGTAGCTCTACTCCTGTATGGTTGTGATCCAAACCCTCGGCTTACCATGTGCTCGGCTCCATGGCACCAGTCCTGCAAATCGAGCCAAACGGCAACCAGGCCTTGTTAATGTTTGATAATGCCCACAAAGACTTGGAGGAAGTTGGATGGCTCACTTTCATACAACGATTCGAGGGTTTTAACCTCTGTGTAGCACGACAGTTTGCCATGACTTTCGATGGCTGTAGAGACAAAGTGGGTGACACCCAGTTGGAAATTGACGAGAAATTTATCAGCTCTGCTACATGGTTACCATCCTCGGGACAACGTTGGTTTAAGAATTGTAAGGTCGAGGAAGTGCCATGGACATTGTTGTTCCTCTCACGCAAAGTCACCTCTTGTGACAGAGGTATGCCCATCTCTGCACTTAAACCACGTTGGCACGATACTTTAATGCTAGTCAAGCAGTTCGTGACCTGTGAAGGTCGATACGGGCTTGTGTTCCTCTACCACCTGCGTTTGCTGATGATTTTTATAGGGTATCCTTTAAACACGCCTTTCTACTTTCAGCACAGCTTATATAAAATGTCGAAGAGGTTTAAAGGCATAAGGCTGACAATATCCTGTTCCACCATGGGCTTATTAAGCTCATCATCGTTTATCATTTGAGTTTTCATGGGGATAGCTGGAGAGCTTTCATCGCTCGTAATGGTTTTGAGGATTTAGATCCTGTCCCGGTTGATAAGCCTGTGGTAATTGAAACCAAGGCCGAGCCACCTGTACCCTTACATGTCCTACTGCCTAAACCCTTGGCCGACCCTAAGGTTGACTTACCAGACATTGAAACTGACAAGTCCGAGCCTACAAAGAAACCTATGAGCAAAAAGCCCAAGGCAAACCCTGCTCCTAATGCCAAAGGGAAAAGGAATGTACGACTCATTTCAAGAATGACAAGGAACAAACCTAAACCCTCTGCTGAGTCAAAACCTATTGTCCTCAGTGAGGATTCTGATTCTGATGTAGAACAATTCTTAGCCAGCGAGTACCCTTACTCGCAGGGTTTATGCCCTGGACCACCTTATGATTTCGTGACAAACCTTCCCCCTTGCCTAAAAGATAATCCCAGTTACCTGGGGATTAATTTGCCTAGCGAAACCCTTGGTCATGTGTCCAAACCCTTGCTTGCTCTTCCAAACCCCACACAGTCATCCTGTGACCAATGCGATTTATGGTTGGAACGTTACTACATTGATGTTCCCATACTCCAATAAAAAATCCAATCACTGGAAAGTCGAATTGAGGTATTGACCAGCCAACGAGACCAACTCCAAGCAACTAATAAGAAACATAAGACAATAGGCTCGATCCTTTTCAAAAACGTTGAATCGGCTACGACAGTTATCAACTCCAAATTGGCATAATTAAGCCGTCTCGTCGCTATACATGTATGTAAATATGATATCGTTTTGATTGTGTGAGTGAATAGGTTGATATAACGATTTGAATTCTGTTTTCGAATTGCTCTGTTTACATTTTGAATGGCTCTGTTACAATGTGTGCATCCTATATATAGTTTTGCTTTGAATAAAAAGAAATTTCGATTTGATCATTCCCAGTATAGCCATCGATAGATTTTATCTGATTTGAATGGTTGTCGTTTGGATTTGATTTGCTAAGTTTGTCTGATTGAAGTAACAAAATTAATGGTTTGTTTTCAATTCAATTTGTTTTACTCCGAACAAGAAGTTTTCAAACTCAATTTAGAATATGATTATGATTGGGTATGATGTCGTTATGATTCTCATGCTATGATTGGCGAATGATTTCAAAGAATTTGGTTGTTACGATGCTGTGTCGTATAATGTCTAGAGTTGATCGTTTCCAGGTTGGGAAAAACGACCTTGTTTTTGTAAAAAAATACGCTCATTCAAGTCTGTGCGAATAACGTTCATGCACGAGTCGGGAAACAATTTCGATTTACTATGATTATGTTAAAACCCCTCGCTGTTTGATTCTCTTAAAAGGATTGCTGTCTGTTTTCAGTTGGTTCGACTAGTCTCATGAGTTAGATTCACATCGTGAAATGCTGCTATGTTTGTTTTCAACTTGCAAACGAATTGGTCAATATTTGTTGTCTCTATTGAATCCGATTATAATGCGTTTCGAACAAATAATCTCGATCAAAGGAAATCTATATTGTTTGCCCAGTTTTCTAGAAACAAACGATTCTTATGAACCCTGTTGCAAGCTGAGTGATTTCATCACGATTTCGTTTATAGACAGTTACACACCAGTGTTGGTTTAATTTGCTTACGGTATGAATCTTTTGCTATATCGTTGCAGCTATAACGATTGGAAAATGATTTTGTTGGATTCGATCGTATCTCCTGTTTAACAATTGCATACGATTTGTTTTGATCATATCGTTTTCAATTGCATATGAAACGATTACACAACTGTTCAGTTATGATTCTGTTGACTCAATTTTGTGGTAACGAAAGAAACATAGTACACCTATCTCTGTATTTGGTTGATTAATTTAAATCCTGTTTGATCTCGAATGGCATAACAAATTCAAATTAAATAGTTCATTTTCAAATGGCAATTGGATGTCAATTAAATGGAATTCTTTAAAATATTTTCAATTAATTTCAATGCTGATTCTGTGTCTTATTTAGACTAGCTACAGAATCAGAGGATTCTGTAGCTAGTCTATAGAATTAAATTTTTACCATTTTATTAATAAAATATCCTTCTAACTTGTCTATTTTTGACCCTTTTCAGGTGAATTCGAATTACATGGGATTTGATGGACAGTCTAGAGGATATTTGGATGTTTTAGTTTTATTATAGTTTCTTAGTTTAGTTAAACTTGGGATATCTTCCCAGATTATGTAAACAGTTTTTTGATAACTTCCACAGGGAGGTTTTACCCTGTGGAAAACTTATAAATACTTATTATTTTTGTAATAAGGATCATCCTCACTTGTGGGAGAACCAGGCTATGGATTTCTAATGCAAACTGAGACATAAATTGATGTTCTGCTACAGCTTTCGCTTTCATAATATCAATCTTTTGTTTCATGTTTCATGTTTATGTTTATCAATTTGAATTTGATTAGTGACTACTTTAGCTATCATTGTCTTTTGCAAAGTGATATGATTTAATTAATATGATCCATGTCTGATTTCTTTCATTAATCGAAAACACAACAATTAATTGTTCAGTTTATGAATGACAGATTTCTCTTCTTCATCGATTGAATTGTTTTGTATAAGTCTTTACATACAGGTTTACCTAATTGTTAAGATTTATAAACTATATGATTGTTGTGATTTTTATGTCTTGTTTGTCCTGTAAATAAACTTAAAGAGCATTGCAACTATCGTTTACGAGAAGCTTCTGGATGATTCAGAGCGGGTTTCCTCCCTCTGATCTGCTTAAACAGTCATCATACACAGGACAAATCTGGAGCGTTTCCAGGTCAGTTTGTTGTTTATTTGTTTAGTATATTTATTAGTAGTTTAGTGAGATATATGTGTAATTAGAATTAGTATATTAGTTGTTTAGTTTTAAGTTAGTTTTATTTCTTGTTCATAAAATCATAAAATTACAAAAAATATCTTTCTCTGTCTTAGGGCAGAATGCCAATGAGTTTTTCAGGTTTTATTTAAATCTGTAAATTGTAGATATTGTACATTTTGTGAATAAGTTATGTATATGTTAGTAGATAGTAAGTTAGTTAGTTAGAGTTAGTATAGTAGTAGTTAGTAGATTGTATATATATAGCTAGTTTGTTTAGTTTAGTTTGTTTTAAATAGTTAGTTTAGTTCAGTTTGTTTAATAATTAGTTTTAGATTTAGATTAGTTAGTTAGTTTGTTTTATTTAGTTTTAGTTAGATTAGTTTGTTTAGATTAGTTTTTCTTTTTGTTTTCTTAGGACCTTAGATCGGCTAACGGAGCCGCTAAATCCGTCAGGGTGGTTCATTCCAAACGACTTGGGTTATTAGACAACCTCGGATTGGTTCCACTCTCTCAGTTGACGGACGATCGATTTCGCCCGTCAACAAATGGCGCTAGAAGGAGGGCCTAAACTTAATTAATGGCACGAGGTGGTCACAAGACTCCTCCACCCCCTAATCGCTCACCTATAGTGACTAGAAGATGTTCACACGATAATATTCCCCTTCAAACAACAACTACTTCAACCGACGATCCACAGATCACAGTTGAGCCAACAACCCCTAATCCTACAGGTGGTGACATACAAGAGATTGTTCGTCAGTCTCTTATCAAAACACATAGTGCTTTAGCTCGCTTGAGGCAACCAAACTGTCCGTGGGGTCAACCTTTGGATTTATCTGATATCAGAGAACAATTAGGTGACACTAATCCTACTGTGAATCCTTCAGATCCAATCTTAAATCCTACTACAGGAGGATCTAGGATACCTCCTTCACCACCTCCATCATCTCCTTCCTCTTCTGGAGGAGATTCCTCTGACGAAGGAGATTCTCCTTCTTAGCCTTCCACACCCACTACCCCAATGGAAAATCAGAACAACCCTGCTAGACCCTGGCTTGATCAGGATGCCGTAGCTATACCTGGTGATCATCATCCTTTACCTAAACACCCAGAGAAATGGCTTCCCAAGTTTGATCCTGACTCAAAACAAATAGCTGAAGATCACATTAAAAAGTTTATGTTAGCCATTAGACTCCACAATGTCGAACACGAAGACGTTGTCTGTAGGTTGTTCCCTTATACCTTCGAGGGTAATGCATCCACATGGTACTTTTCCCAACAACCCCATACCATCGTGTCTTGGGAAAAGTTTGAGTCATGCTTTTTGAAAAAATTCGGAGACGGTAAACCTCCGGAAGTCCTAGTCATGGATCTTTCAAGCTTAAGAATGAACCCAAAAGAAAAAGTTAAAGACTTTAATCAAAGATTCTTAACGCTCAAAAACTGAATCCCTGCTGATTCCATGCCTGTTGAGAGTCTTATAATAACTTACTACACTAAAGCTTTGCATCAAAGTATAGCTATATGGGTTAAACGATCTAAGAAAGCCATGTTGTTAGAGGCCTTCGAGGAAGCCAACCAGATCGAAAAAGACATACTTAGTCTTAAAGACTCTTCTAGCAATGAAACTGAGACTAGTTCTTCTTCCTAAAAGAAGATTGAAATACTCCCCAGACCCGTGCAAAGTAAAACACAACCTGAAAACTCTGATTTGGAAAACCTAACTAAAGTTGTTCAAAAACTGTCAAATCAAGTTATAGACTTAAAGAGGTCAACCGAAGAAGCTTCCTCGAGCAAAGGACCCTACAAACCTCCTTTTTGAAAGCCTTTTCCCACGAACCGACCTAACCCAACCACCGAAGGTCTTAATCTAGAAAGTCTGCAATGTGCCCTTCAAACAATTCTAGAAGCCCAAGATAACTAGATGCCTCCTGAGATTCCTGAGGAGGTAGTTGAACAAGAGACAGTCCAAGAAGAAGAGTCTTCTCCAAACATTTTTGGACACTTCTCGGATAGCATCTTTCAAGCTAACTTCGAGACAGTTCATCCTTATAACACTAGGAGTAAGACAACAAATAAACCTTCTACCGAAAACACTACAACTTCGCCTCCAAAGCAATCTAAATTAGCTGACACTAAACAGAGTAATGTGAACCCCAACTTAGATTATGATGTTGTTGAAGATCTTAAAAAGTTAAGGGCTAACATTTCTATTTATGAGTTATTGAAGTTTCCGTTTTTGTTACAAAAAATGTTGTAAAATATTTCTTAGAATGGAAAAAATGGTAATTCAAGTGGTAACAAGGTTGTGCCAAGCAAAGTCCCTCAGAAGATTTCCACTAAAAATAATCCTGATCCTCAAGATAAGGGAAGCCTTCCTGTAAATAATGTAAACAATGCAGATAAAGTAGCTTTAGAAACTGCAAGTAAAAAAACCACAAGCTACTACTCTTAATACTCGCAAGAATGTACCTCTTTTTCTGTTAACTTTCGAGATTTTTAATAGAAACATGCACAATTGTATGGTAGAATCAGGGGCGTCATCCAATGTGATGCCTTGGTCTGTTTACCAAAAGATTAACGCTGAAGTTGAACCCTCTACTTTGAAAATCATACAACTTGATCGAACCAATGTTAAAGTTATAGGTGAACTAAAAAATGTGCTTATCAGATTATCATCTAACCCCAAGGTTCATCAAATTATTGATATAATTGTTGTGGATATTCCAGAAGTGTATGGTATATTTTTAAGCAGGGACTGGTCGGAGCAGCTACATGGTTACTTCGCGACAGACTGGTCTCGCTTATGGCTTCCAGAGAACGACAAGCCCAATAAGATCAGGGTGAATCGTGAGTGCTACCTTAAGTTCATGGTCACATATTTAAACGATCCCAACGAACCATATATACCTTCTGCGGATACACCTGAAGTACAAGGGATGGACACTTTCTTCAGCAACTTCATGGCTGAGGTTTCACCTATCACAAATCCAGAACAACAGTCCGAGATTGCAGTGTACGCATAGCCAACAACTTCTATACAATGGTCCCATGGACCCGATGCAAATCAAATTTGGTCTTTGTATTTCGACGGTTCAAAGTCAAAAGAAGGAGCTAGAGCAGGCTGCATCATTATCAATCCGGCAGGTAACAAAACATTGATAGCATGTAGGTTGGAATTTGAATGTACTAATAATACTGCAGAATATGAGTCTTTACTGCAAGGTCTTAGAAAAGATTTGGATATGAACATTCAAAATCTAACCGTCTTTGGCGACTCTAAAATAGTGGTAAGGCAGGTAAGAAATTCTATCCACTGTCTTTCTCCACATGTCAAGAGCTACCAGTCTGAGGTATGGAATTTAATGAATAAATTTTCCGCTTTCAATATAAATTCCATTCCTAGATTAAATAATGCTGAAGCAGATTTATTAGATAATGTAGCTTCTAAAATTCTTCCTGTAGAAGGCTTATCACCAGACGCATTCTCCGTTGAGCTATTGTTTCGGCCATCCATTCCCGATAACATCACGAACTGGAGAGTCTTTGACGATGATCAACAGATCATCGACTTTCTACACATGGAAGAAACCTTTCAAGGTGCTGTGATAGACAAACGCACGCACGACGACAATTTTCACAATTTTACGGTAATACCCGATCTGAAAACGTCTGAAGATCTATCAGATATGGTAAACTCGATCCCAAAATCTGTAGTCAGATTAGAGAAGTTTTATGATTTTGAAGATAAATTTAAAAAGACGGTCAATTGTAAAACCAATAGTTCCTCGTTATCTTATGAAAAAGTRAACCTAGGAACTAATGAAAATCCTCAATGCATTAATCTAGGCTTGGGATGTTCTCGACAAGAAAAAGTTGCATTTATTAAATTATTCAAAGAATTTAAAGATGTCTTTGCATGGACGTATGACGATCTTAAGACTTTTGACCCTAATATCATACAACATGTCATCCCGATGAAGCCCCAAACCTTACCCTTTCAACAAAAACTGAGGAAAATGCACCCTAAATTGGAACCGACCGTCCAAAAAGAATTGAATAAACTCCTTAATGCTAAAATAATTTTTCCTGTTAGGCACACTCAATGGGTTTCTAACCTTGTCCCAGTCCGGAAGAAAAATGGGGAAATCCGACTCTGCGTCGATTTCCGAAACCTCAATAGAGCGTCTGACAAAGACAACTATCCTGTCCCACCCATGGAACAGATCCTTCAACAGTTATCTGGTTCCGAGAAGCTATCACTACTAGATGGTTTCTCAGGATACAACCAGGTCCTGATGTCTCCACTATACCAACTGAAAACTACCTTCCGTACCCCGTGGGGCACTTATGCTTATCGCAAAATGCCTTTTGGATTAATTAATGCCGGTGCCACTTTTCAGAGAGCAATGGACATTGCTTTCCGAGGCTTAATTAATCAATCTATTGTAGTTTACTTAGATGATGTGACTATATTTTCTAAAAACAAAAATGATCATCTAGCTCACTTACGAGCCGTCCTACTGCGATGTCGTAAGTATGACATCTCCCTCAATCCCAAAAAGTCCATCTTTGCAGTAGAGCAGGGTAAACTCCTAGGATTCATTGTGTCTAGCAAAGGAATGATTATTGACCCCAAGAGGACTCAAGTCATCGCAAAACTTCCCCCTCCTACATCCAAAAAATCCATGTAGTCTTTCTTAGGCCAAATTAACTTCGTGAGAAGATTTGTCCCCAGCTTCTCTGAAATGGTCAGACCCTTGCAGAATTTGATTAAGAAAGACACCCAGTATCACTGGGGATCCCTGGAAAACCAATCTTTTAATGCAATAAAGAAGGCCATAATAGATGCTCCGTCTCTCATGAGCCCAGATTTTTCCCAAGACTTTACACTCTACACTTTTGCTTCTGACCATTCCTATGCTGCCGTCCTAACTCAGAAGAATGCCGAGAACCACGAAGTACCCATCGCCTTTATGAGCTCTGCTTTCAAAGGCGCTGAACTTAATTACCCCATGGTAGATCGGAAAGCCTATGCTGTTTTCAAAGCAGTTAAGCACTTCCGGTCCTACCTTTTGAAGTCAAGGATGAAAGTCATTGTCCCCTACCCAGCCGTAAGGAATTTGTTAGTGCAGAAGGAACTAGGAGAAAATAGAGCCAACTGGGTCACCTCCTTGCAGAAGTATGACTTAGAAATCACCCCAGATCAGATAGTAAGAGGCCAAGGGTTATGCAAGTTAGTTGCTGATTCAACAACAGAATAGCAAGAATAGAGTGATACGCCAAACCTAGGACAAAGCGATCAAAGTCTAATATGTTGTGCACAAAACCTTGTTAGTCCTTGGTACGATGATATAAGATTCTGTCTTGAACATGGATCAGCTCCCCGTCACCTTGACCCCGCTAAAAGAAGAGCGTTGAGACTAAAGTCTGCCTGCTTTCATCTGGTTAATGGTATCCTGTTTCGTTAGAGTTTTGACGGCGTACTGATGCGTTGTCTTGAAAAAGACGAAGCAGAAAAAGTCCTGCTAGAGTTGCATGCAGGAGAAGCTGGTGGCCATTTTGGTGGTGACACCACTGCTCATAAAGTTATAAGAGCTGGTTATTACTGGCCCACGCTTTTCAGAGACGCCCATGCCTTGTGTCGTAAATGTATCATCTGTCAGAAAGCATCAGGGCGGTTACAAAAACCAGCCTTTCCTCTGCAACCCGTTACAGTAGATTCTCCTTTTCAGTAGTGGGGCCTTGATATCATAGGTCCAATTAACCCTCCATCCTCACAACAACACAAATTTATTGTGACGACCACAGATTACTTTACTCGATGGTCTGAAGCTGCTGTGTTAAGAACTGTCAACACCAGTCAAGTAATTGCCTTTCTAAACTCGAATATTATCACTCGTTTCGGTATCCCTGATTGTTTAGTTTTCGATAATGATTCGTACTTTTCCTCTCTTGAGATGAGCGAGTTCTCTTTGGAAAAAGGAATTAAGCTAAAGTATTCTGCTAGTTATTACCCCCAGGGAAATAGATTGGTAGAATCAACAAACAAGAACTTGATCAAAATAATCAAGAGAACGATGGTTGAGAATCACAAGAATTGGCACAATGCGCTGCTAAATGCACTGTGGGCTGATAGGGTAACGCCAACAGATGTTGTAGGTAACTCCCCCTTTTTTCTCGTTTATGGCAGAGAAGCAATTCTGCCACCCCACATTCTTCTTCCTTCACTCCAGTTGTCACAGAAAGTCCAAGAAGAATATTGTCCCCCTCTAGAAAACCGAATTAACGCTTTGATGAAGCTAGAAGAAGTAAGAGCCCAGGCTAAGCGTAAGTTAGATCAACATCAACAATTGGTTAAAAGATGGTTCGATTCTAATTCTGCTTCTGATAGGAATTTTGAAGTAGGTGATCTCGTATTGAAGTGGGACAAACCACACAAAGGAAAGGGTGAGCACACTAAATTTCAAAACTTATGGCTTGGACCATTTTTAATTGCTGAAAAGTTGGGTCCCGGTTCTTTTCAATTGCAAAACCTTGAAGGGCAGCTTGACACATACCCGGTGAATGGCCAAGCCCTGAAGAGATACTTTGCATGATAACTACCCTTGTATATTATGTATATATTTTTGCTTTTGTTTGCTTTTTCGTTTGTTTTCTGTTTTTGATTTTGATTTGAATTTTACAGTTTGTGTCTTTGGAAATACACATACCTGTACACTGAGCTATTCAGACAAAGACGAAAGAATTTTTCTTCGCTGAAATAACTTCTGAAAAATTTGTACAAACATCAATGATATATTGCTGAAATTTATATCTGTGTTAGAAAAGTCTGTTGTTTGAAAGAAGTTTATTGATTTCGATCTCTGAGTAAAGCTTGTTATGATCATCTATTATCTTTTTACGCTGTCCATTTTCTGTAAAGGAATGACTCAGAAGATGTCTCCCTGTCTTAGGAAGTTGTTTTTAAATAAAACATCTCTGGATCTAAATAAAGGACAGTTCTAAAAATTCTGATGAGGTTTGAAAAAATATGTTAAAATATCATGATTTTCAGCGTCACCCCGCTCAAATATATATCTATGAAAAGACAAAACAAAATAAATTATGAATAAGAGCTGTGGGAAGTGCTTGTAAACCCGCCGGGATACTGAACAGGTCTGCTGGCAGCGGGTAAATGCATGCATGGCACCAAGACAACTTTGCCAGGGTACTGAACAGGCCCGCTGGCAGCGAAGCAATGTCGAGTATATGAAAATTTACAAAAAAGAAACCTCTTTAATGTCCTTTATTCTGATCCAGAACTTCTTGGCAGGATACAAATGTCAGAGTGGGTTAAATGGCAACCCTGTCGAGGCTATGGACTCCTGCTGGTAGCAGTGGCCATGCCAACAGTATTGGAGATTTTATCTTTAATATCGTGACTTGCTGATCTTAAGATTGTTATCAGTTTTCATCTTTTGAAACACTGTTGGAATGATTGGTTAATGATGATGTTTATACGATTTTCTGGTTGTTATTTTTGAGTTGAAATTTTCTTTGTTGTCCTACTCTGAATTTGTTTCTTTTGACAGAGATAACTGCTTCTACTAGTGTGTCGCTATTGTTGGCAGCCAATTCACATTTTTCTATTGTCTTATAAGCTGCCTACACCAATGTTTGGCAAACATCAATTTTTCGTCGCATTTTTCAATAAGCGACATTTTTATTCTTTGCGACATTTGCCTATTTGCCTTCGTTTTGTTTTCACGACTGTAAGCGTGGAAACTTAGTCTTTCGAAGTCACATTGAAGTCATTATCTGAACTATCATTATCTCTTTTGTCGATATGCCTATTGCGCTCACCTTTTATTTATCATTATACAACAGGTAAGATCATTGGATCGGTACTCATGATTCAATTGATTGTGTAATTTGTTTTCATTTGAGTGTGCAATACATTGGCAATTTGGATTTACATTTTTATTTTGATCTACTTGACCTTTGGTTCCATGAAAGTGCATAGAGGTTATGATTAAATTTTTATATATATCTTTTGATATAATCCCTATGTTAATGTTTTCATAACTATTGGCATGTTGATTACATGAACACCATTGGCACGTTGGTTAAACTATTGATATGAGCTGTTACAATACATTGGCGCATGGTTAATATTCGATTTTGGTTTCAATTTGAATGATTTATGGTTTAAAACTTTTATGCAACGATCAATTGCGCGTTGGTTTATACACTTGTCAGTTGATTAATTGGTCAGCTAATTTGCATAACTGTTGAACTATGCTATAATGGGTTGAACTACTATGTAAATCGGTGGTTGTACCTTGGCATTTACTATTTTGCATCGCAGAGATAAGCTCCACCACCTTCGCACGATGGCATTTATGCCTATCCCTTGTTCACCATTTACCTTTGTTAGCTCGGGTAGCTCTACTCCTGTATGGTTGTGATCCAAACCCTCGGCTTACCATGTGCTCGGCTCCATGGCACCAGTCGTGCAAATCAAGCCAAACGACAACCAGGCCCTGTTAATGTTTGCTAATGCCCGTAAAGACTTGGAGGAAGTCGGATGGCTCAGTTTCATACAATGATTCGAGGGTTTTAACCTCTGTGTAGCACGACAGTTTTCCATGACTTTAGATGGCTATAGAGCCAAAGTGGGTGACACCCAGTTGGAAATTGACGAGAAATTTATCAGCTCTGCTACAGGGTTACCATCCTCGGGACAACGTTGGTTTAAGAATTGTAAGGTCGAGGAAGTGTCATGGACATTGCTGTTCCTCTCGCGCAAAGTCACCTCTTGTGACAGAGGTATGCCCATCTCTGCACTTAAACCACGTTGGCACGATACTTTAATTCTAGTCAAGAAGTTCGTGACCTGTGAAGGTCGATACGGGCTTGTGTTCCTCTACCACCTGCGTTTGCTGATGATTTTTATAGGGTATCCTTTAAACATGCCTTTCTAATTTCAGCGCAGCTTATATAAAATGTCAACGAGGTTTAAAGGCATAAGGCTGACAATATCCTGTTCCACCATAGGCTTATTAATCTCATCATCGTTTATCATTTGAGTTTGCATGGGGATAGCTGGAGAGCTTTCATCGCTCGTAATGGTTTTGAGGATTTAGATCCTGTCCCGGTTGATAAGCTTGTGGTAATTGAAACCAAGGCTGAGCCACCTGTACCCTTACATGTCCTACTGCCTAAACCCTCGACCGACCCTAAGGTTGAATTACCAGACATTGAAACTGACAAGTCCGAGCCTACAAAGAAACCTATGAGCAAAAAGCCCAAGGCAAACCCTACTGCTAATGCCAAACGGAAAAGGAATGCACGTCTCATTTCAAGAATGACAAGGAACAAACATAAACCCTCTGCTGAGTCAAAACCTATTGTCCTCAGTGAGGATTCTGATTCTGACGTAGAATGATTCTTAGCCAGCGAGTACCCTTACTCGCAGGGTTTATGCCCTGGACCACCTTATGATTTTGTGACAAACCTTCTCACTTTCCTAAAAGATAATCCTAGTTACCTGGGGATTAAGTTGCCTAGCGAAACCCTTGGTCATGTGTCCAAACCCTCGTCTTCTCTTCCAAACCCCACACAGTCATCCTGTGACCAATGCGATTTATGGTTGGAACGTTACTACATTGATGTTCCCATACTCCAATAAAAAATCCAATCACTGGAAAGTCGAATTGAGGTATTGACCAGCCAACGAGACCAACTCCAAGCAGCTGATAAGAAACAGAAGACAACAGGCTCGATCCTTTTAAAAAACGTTGAATCGGCTACGACAGTTATCAACTCCAAATTGGCATAATTAAGCCGTCTCGTTGCTATACAGGTATGTAAATATGATATCATTTTGATTGTGTGAGTGAATAGGTTGATATAACGATTTGAATTCTGTTTTTGAATTGCTCTGTTTACATTTTGAATGGCTCTGTTACAATGTGTGCATCCTATATATAGTTTTGCTTTGAATAAAAATAAATTTCGATTTGATATATGATTTGATCATTCCTAGTATAGCCATCGATAGATTTTATCTGATTTGAATGGTTGTCGTTTGGATTTGATTTGCTAAGTTTGTCTGATTGAAGTAACGAAATTAATGGTTTGTTTTCAATTCAATTCGTTTTACTCCGAATAAGAAGTTTTCAAACTCAATTTAGAATACGATTATGATTGGGTATGATGTCGTTATGATTCTCATGCTATGCTTGGCGAATGATTTCAAAGAATTTGGTTGTTACGATGCTGTGTCGTATAATGTCTAGAGTTGATCATTTCCAGGTAGGGAAAAACGACCTTGTTTTTGTAAAACAATACGCTCATTCAAGTCTGTGCAAATAACGTTCATGCACGAGTCAGAAAACAATTTCGATTTACTATGATTATGTTAAAACCCCTCGCTGTTTGATTCTCTTAAAAGGATTGCTGTCTATTTTCAGTTGGTTCGACTGCTCTCATGAGTTAGATTCACATCGTGAAATGCTGCTCTGTTTGTTTTCAACTTGCAAACGAATTGGTCAATATTTTTTGTCTCTATCGAATCCGATTATAATGCGTTTCGAACAAATAATCTCGATCAAAGGAAATCTATCTTGTTTTCCCAGTTTGCTAAAAACAAACGATTCTTATGAACCCTATTGCAAGCTGAGTGATTTCATCACGATTTCGTTTATAGACAGTTACGCACCCGTGTTGGTTTAATTCACTTACGGTATGAATCTTTTGCTATATCGTTGCAGCTATAACGGCTGGAAAATGATTTTGTTGGATTCGATTGTATCTCCTGTTTAACAATTGCATATGATTTGTTTTGACCATATCATTTTCAATTGCATATGAAACGATTACACAACTGTTTAGTTATGATTCTGTTGACTCGATTTTGTGGTAACGAAAGAAACAGAGTACACCTATCTCTGTATTCGGTTGATTAATTTAGATCCTGTTTGATCTCGAATGGCATAACAAATTCAAATTAAATAGTTCGTTTTCAAATGGCAATTGGATGTCAATTAAATGGAATTCTTTAAAAGATTTTCAATTAATTTCAATGCTGATTCTGTGTCTTATTTAGACTAGCTACATAATCAGAGGATTCTGTAGCTATTCTATAGAATTAAATTTTTACCATTTTATTAATAAAAGATCCTTCTAACTTGTCTATTTTTGACCCTTTTCAGGTGAATTCGAATTACATGGGATTTGATGGACAATCTAGAGGATATTTGGATGTTTTAGTTTTATTATAGTTTCTTAGTTTAGTTAAACTTGGGATATCTTCCCAAATTATGTAAATAGTTTTTTGATAACTTCCACAGGGAGGTTTTACCCAGTGGAAAACTTATAAATACTTATTATTTTTGTAATAAGGATCATCCTCACTTGTGGGAGAACTAGGCTGTGGATTTCTAATGCAAGCTGAGACATAAATTGATGTTCTGCTACAGCTTTCGCTTTCATAATATCAATCTTTTGTTTCATGTTTCATGTTTATGTTTATCAATTTGAATTTGATTAGTGACTACTTTAGCTATCATTGTCTTTTGCAAAGTGATATGATTTAATTAATATGATCCATGTCTGATTTCTTTCATTAATCGAAAACACAACAATTAATTGTTCAGTTTATGAATGACAGATTTCTCTTCTTCATCGATTGAATTGTTTTGTATAAGTCTTTACATACAGGTTTACCTAATTGTTAAGATTTATAAACTATATGATTGTTGTGATTTTTATGTCTTGTTTGTCCTGTAAATAAACTTAAAGAGAATTACATCTATCGTTTACGAGAAGCTTCTGGATGATTCAGAGCAGGTTTCCTCCCTCTGATCTGCTTAAACAGTCATCATACACATGACAAATCTGGAGCGTTTCCAGGTCAGTTTGTTGTTTATTTGTTTAGTATATTTATTAGTAGTTTAGTGAGATATATGTGTAATTAGAATTAGTATATTAGTTGTTTAGTTTTATTTCTTGTTCATAAAATCATAAAATTACAAAAAATATCTTTCTTTGTCTTAGGGCAGAATGCCAATGAGTTTTTCAGGTTTTATTTAAATATGTAAATTGTAGATATTGTACATTTTGTGAATAAGTTATGTATATGTTAGTAGATAGTAAGTTAGTTAGTTAGAGTTAGTATAGTAGTAGTTAGTAGATTGTATATATATAGTTAGTTTGTTTAGTTTAGTTTGTTTTAAATAGTTAGTTTAGTTTAGTTTGTTTAATAGTTAGTTTTAGATTTAGATTAGTTAGTTAGTTTGTTTTATTTAGTTTTAGTTAGATTAGTTAGTTTAGATTAGTTTTTCTTTTTGTTTTCTTAGGACCTTAGATCGGCTAACGGAGCCGCTAAACCCGTCAGGGTGGTTCATTCCAAACGGCTTGGGTTATTAGACAACCCCGAACCGGTTCCACTCTCTCAGTTGACGGACGATCGATTTCGCCTGTCAACAGTTAGGTACCCAAGTACAAAATATACACTGAAAATAAAGTGAGGAAAAAGGGAAAACCTCATGGGAAAACCCCCCCTCAAGGTAAAATGTATGTAAAAAGAAGAACTACAATTGGTAGGCAACTGTGTCCTTCACTCCAAGACAACCTCATAGAGAATGGAATTTCTGCTCAGTGAAGGTTTTGGTGAAAATGTCTACCGTATGTTCTGTTGAAGGACATAACTGTGAGTCAATGATCCCCACGTGTACTAAGTTCTAGATGTAGTGCATGTGGATCTCGATGTGTTTCATCCACTGCCTCTGAACTAGATCTCTGTAGAACTTCAGAGTGCTTTGGTTGTCACACCAGATGACGATCGGCTGATGAAACTGAATGCCAAGCTCAGTGAAAAAATGTTGTAGCCACATAGCCTGAATGGTTATGTTAACTACCCATCTTTACTCTACCTCGGTTGAAGATAAAGCAATGGAATCTTGCCTCTTGCTCGACCAACAGATAGGCCCGAAACCAAGACTGAGTGAGTAACCAGATGTGGACTTGCGATCAATGCTATCGCCAGCCCAGTCAGAATCAGTAAACCCAATGAGATCTAGTGTAGAGTCCGTTGCATAATGAATCCCAAAGGTGATGGCTCCCTGTATGTATCGAAGGATACACTTTGCAGCCTTCCAATGTAGCTCATGTAACTCCTGAATGAACCTGGAAACTGCGCCAACTTCATAGGAGAGTTCTGGTCTGGAGTGTGTGAGATACAACAAGCTCCCCACTAGCTGTCTGTACAGTGTGCTGTCAACCAGTGGATTCTCCCCACCATCCTCAAGTTTGACTTCTGATAAGAAAGGTGTCGGAGCAGACTTGTAGTCTGTCATGTGAAATCTCTCAAGGAGATCTCGTGCATACTTGGCCTGAGACAGTTTGATGCCTGATGCATCCTGAATGATCTCGATTCCAAGGAAGAAGTGTAGCGGACCGATGTCCATCATAAAAAAACTTGTCATGTAGAATCCTCTTGACTACATCAGTCGCTGACTTCGAGCACCTAATGATCAACAAATCACCGACATACATAACTAAAAGTAGAAGTGAATCAACCATCCTGATCATGTAGACATTCGGGTTTGATTTACAATGTACAAAGTTCTGTGACAACAGGTAGGAGTCCATATTGGCATACCATGCCCTCAGAGCCTTCTTGAGGACATAAAGTGACTTCTTCAATCGACAGACCAAAGATGAGTCCTGAATAAATCCCTAGGGCTGCTCCATGTAGATCTCCTCAGAGAGATCACCGTGAATAAATGAATTCTTCATGTCCATATGATGGAATTCCCATCCCTTGGTTGCCACAATGGCAAGGGCCAATCGAATGGAATCCATATTCGCTATTGGAGCGAAGGTCTCATCATAGTCAATACCATGAACCTGTTGAAAGCCTTTGGCAACAAGCCTGGATTTGTATCTGCTGAGATGTCCATCTGCTGCGCTCTTGGTCCTATAGACCCATTTGCATCTGACAATTTTCCTCCCAGAAGGAAGGGGAACCAGATCCCAAGTCTGGTTCTTGAGGAGGGAGTTGTACTCCTCCTGCATGGTGGATTCCCAAAAGGGATTTCCAGCAGCCTTTCCATACGATTGTGGGTCGGAAGACTGAACCAAGAAAATATGCCCGGAGGGCAATGGTTCAGTGGTAGTGAGTGCAATAGGAGGCTCCTTGAAATCCGATCGAGTCCTCCTAGTATTGGCTGGATCACCAATGAGATCTTCTGCATCCTGAAGAGTAGTTTGTGCCCACTTGGGCCTTTGCTCTGGCTCTGCAACTGCATCTGGATGCTTTGACTCTGCATCTGACTGTACTAACTCTGAATCTGAATCATCTGAGTCCTCTGAATAAAAAATATCATCTAAAGAAGAGTTGACATGTGCATGCTCATCATATCGAACAGGTGGAAGAGTGAAGGTGTCTGCATGCGTCTGCTGATGTACATGCAAGACAATTTCCTCGCATTGGACACTATGCTCAATGATGAGCCGGTCTGAGGAAAGATAAATAAACTAATATCCCTTCACACCGTCAGGGTATCCAACAAAAATGCACTCAGTTCTCTGTGGATCAAGTGCCTTCCTCTTTTCAGAGGGAATCCAGGCCCATGCACGTGTACCAAAAATGCAAAAGTGGGCCACTTCCAGTTTGAGTCCGGTCCAAGCCTCGTAGGGGGTCTTATTCTTGACAAATCTATGAGGAGATATGTTTTGGATGTATGTTGCACAGTTAAGTGCTTCGGCCCATAGTCTCTGTGGTAGTGACTTTGCATGCAACATGCAAGAAGCCATCTCCTTTAGAGATCTATTTTTATGCTCAGCAACTCTGTTTTGCTACGGAGTGTAGGGAACTTGATGCTGCAATTGAATCCCTCCCTCATGGAAAAAATTATAGATCTCATGATTTACACACTCTCCCCCATTATCAGTTCGGAGGACTTTGATCTTCTTTCCAGACTATGTCTCAACCAAGGCTTTGAAATCTTTCAGGTGTTGACAGACCTTAGATATTTTCCTGAGAAAGTAGATCCAAGTAAAACATGAGAAATCATCAACAAAAATGAGAACAAACCTCGCTTTTCTGATCGATGGATGCGGAAAAGGACCCATGGGGTCACTGTGGATCAGATCTAAAGGTGTGGAAGCTCGCTGAGACTTTCCTTTGTCAAATTTCTCTTGAAGGTGTTTTCCGAGAACACATCCCTCACATACTCCCTTGGAGAAATGGATGTCTGGTAGACCATCAACTAATTTTTTATTTCTAAGCTGTTGCATGTATCTGAAATTCAAATGTCCAAACCTTTCGTGCCATATCTTACTATTTTCATCAACATGAGTAAGCAGTAAAGCAGAATCAGGTTCAATGAATTCAAAAAACGTATACAATCTAGACTGATGATTTACCTCAATGGTAGCAACTCTGGAGTTGGTTTGCATCTCATAGATGTCCACAGAATGAATTTCTTTCCAATGCCAAAATTTTTCATCTGATACATGGAGAGAAGGTTGACAAAAAGCTTGAGAACATGCAACACATTCTCAAAGCTTCCGTTGGTGAGTTCAATCCTTCCTTTTCTGGTGACTTCGACAAAAGAGTTGTCCCCCATCAGAATAGGAGGACCTTTGCATGCATCCAATGAAGAATAGTCCGCTTCTGAGGAAGCCATGTGATGTGATGCTCCTGAATCTACGATCCAAGCATCAGGAGAGGAGTTGATGGAAATCAAGGCATGTCTAGAATTTCCTTTCTTGGAATTCAGATCTTCTGGCTTCTTCTTCTTTGCACCCTCAAGGATGCAATCTCCAAGGTTTTTTTGCTGAATTATTTGAGACATCAGATCTATTTATTTTTTCATGCATGCATATTCCGAATGGAATCCTTTGTGACAGTACGTTCATTTCTTCCCTTTCCTTCCCTTTTCCCCTTTGGATCCAAAGGCATCGGTGAAGGGTTTTGTGCACCCTTCCTTCTTCGGATGTGCATGAGATTTCCACTTATATTTATCTTTATATTTATGATATTTGTGGCTGACATCATGCACAGTGAGTGCATGCGCCCTTGGGCCTTTGATTGCGCCCATGTTGATGAGCTTGGTTTGCTCTTGTGTCAGGGATTCGATAAAGTCCTCGAGAGAAGGCATCTTCCAGGTAGCTCTAGAGGTGAATATGATAGTATGGAATGTGGATACGAATATACATAATTCAAGACCAATATTGGAGAGAATGGTGAGAACCATTTGTTTATCCTCCGCTGATTTATCAACCCCGCAAGCTTTGAGTTGCGACAGTAAATCCTTGAATTTTGTAAAGAAATCTTGGATATTGTAGAAGATTTTTGGATCCAATGTGAGCAGCTCCACCTCCAACATGTGTCCCCTCATCTCATCATGTTTTCCAAAAATCCCTTCCAATTTTTTCCAGGCTTCATTGGGAGTCTTATAGGAAGATATGTGAAAAAGGAGATCGGGAGAAATAAGACTGCAAATTGTTCCGAGTGCCTCATCCATGCGATTTAAGTACTTGGAATTTTCTATGGATGATGTCGGATCTGTATCTATATTCATGGTTAACCTATACAACCCTATGGATCAGAGATGTATCTCTGTTTTCTCCTTCCATGCAAAAAAGTTGTAAGGTGTAAGAATGAATTCTTTTTGGAATTCCATCTTTTCGCTGTCTTCAATATTTTGTACCTGCAAAAAATTTTGGTGTATATTTTTCTTAGCAGTCCTTCAGCTCTGATACCATGTAAATGTGTTGAACATACACTGAATAGATCTATCTAAACAATGATACACACATTTGCAGAGAGAATAGAAGAAATGAGAAGAAGGAGAGAAAGAATGGAAGAATTCTCATTAACTGTTGTGAATAATGAATAATTTACACATGATATACTCTGTATAACTCAACGAGTTCGACTTGAGGTGAACCAATGTGCCATAGTGGTGGTCTAGAGTGATCTAGGCACACACCAACAGTTACAGGAGTGAACTTCCACCTATTCTAGTTTCTCAGGCAATTACGAGAGTGAACTGCCACCTAGTTGAGTTAACTAGTCAACTAGTCTTCGACTAACTGAATGAATAGAGAGTAGTGAGGAGTTAACTCAGGGAATCAAGGCTAATGTGCCACTCTAGTGATGATACCAAGTAAAGGTCTAATTATCATGGTGATGATCCCAATGCTGCATCTAAACTCAACTCAACTAGTCAAACTAAAGTGTCAACTGAAAGAGAATATTCTCCATGTGGAATATTCTCCCCTAAAATATAGGATATTGGATAATGACTAATTATGAATAATAAACAAGGAATAAACTTAGGAAAAATAAATCCTAGGTGTGTGTGAAGTAACTCCAACAGAGGACACAAGGAAGATGAATCAAGACTGGAGAAACTACAGCTTTGGGTTGAAGACCAACCACTTTCCTAAGATCGATATGAGAAATTTTGATGACAAGGATACAATCACATGGATACTCCATATGGAGCAGTTCTTTGATCTACATGATGTGCCCCAAACACAAAAGGTACAAATTGCATCCTTATATTTAGAACCTAATCAATTTGTGTGGTATCGATGGCTTTGTTCTCGCAAATCACTAGTCACTTAGATAATTTTCACGGAAGAAATGATAACACACTATGAGGATACAAGGAGAAATACCTTCTTCAATCAATTGATAAATCTCAAGAACAAGGATTTAGTTGCAGAGCACATTGAGAAATTCCAAAGGTTGAATATAATGGTAAGATATATTCCAGGAGAGCACCCAATTGATGTCTTCATAGGAAATTTAAAGGATAACATTCAACATTGGGAACCCAAATCATTGGAGAATGCGTTCATGGTGGAGAGAAATGTTGAAAGTAAAAATATGGCTATGGCTACTAGAAGGACCACCCCTAACATCTATCGAGAGAATAATGTTCCTTCTTCTAAACCACCTAAATATACAAGGTTAACACCTCAAAAACTGGAGGAAAGAATAAGTACAATAAGTACAATAAGGGACATAAGTGTGGCGAGAATAAATTATTCTACATATATTGTGAATAGGAAGGAGAACAAGAACAAGAACAAGAACCATCTAAAGATGAAGATGTAGAAGAGATTTATTCTGAAGAGATGACTCCCACCATATCATGTCATGAATTGGATGGAATTAACACTCCTCAAACCCTCAAGATCGAAGGATATATCAAAAAGAAAAAGGTAATAGTGATAATTGATTCTGGTAGTACTCATAATTTCATTCATTGCAAATTAGCCAAAGATTTCAATTGCTTTATATATCCAGCGTAGAGTTTCAAGGAATGATTGCAAATGGAGGAACTATCAATTTCTTAGGAAAATTCCATAAGATCAATGTTACTATGGGGTGATATGTAATGAATAGTCCTATGATTATTGTACCCATGGGTGGTGCTGATGTCATACTAGGGGTCCAATGGTTACAATAATTGGGGACCATGGATTTTAATTTTCAATAACTTTTCATGAAATTTTCATTGGAAGGAAATGAATTTGAGTTAAAGGGTATCACAAGGAAACCCAGTAAGGTGGTAAGATCTAATGGAATTACAAAATTATTGAAAAAGGGGCATCAGGTTGTAATTGTACAACTATGATCACTAGATGTTCAAACATCTAAGCCATCTATTCCCCTAGATATCCAAGGGATCATTGATAATCATTCCAAAGTATTTGAAGATATTTCCACATGTCTTCCACCCACTCATGATCATGATCATGCTATTCACTTAATTCCTAGGAGTTCTCCTCCTAACATCAAGCGTTACAGATACCCTGATGCCCAAAAGAGTGAAATTGAACATATGGTTGAAGAAATGTTAGAGGATGACATTATTATACCTAGCCAAAGTTTTTACTCTGCACCAGTGGTAATGTTACTCAAGAAATAGGTATCATGGTGTATGTGTCCAGATCATAGAGAACTCAACAAGATCACCATTGAAGATAAGTTTCCCATTCCTGTCATTGATGAATTTTTAGATGAACTACATGGAGCAATCTGCTTCAAAAAGTTGGATCTCCGTTAAGGGTATCATCAGATTAGAATGAAGGAAGAAGATATCTCAAAAACAACATTCATAACTCATGAAGGCCATTATGAATTTTTGGTAATGCCTTTTGGCCTTACGAATGCACCTTCCACATTCCAAGGGTTGATGAATTCCACTTTCAATCCCTTCCTTCAAAATTTTTTGTTAGTATTTTTTAATGATATACTAATCTATAACAAGTCTTGGGAAGATCATGTTCGACATGTTGACAGGGTGCTACAACTACTAAAGGAGAAAAACTATATACCAAACCATCCAAATGTTTCTTTGGGGTGAAGGAGGTAGATTATTTGGGTCATATTGTATCTCATGAAGGTTTCAAGGTAGACCCTAACAAGATTAAATCCATGATGAACTAGCTGATTACCAAAACATTGAAGAATCTTAGAAGATTTTTGGGTTTGACAGGTTACTATCGCAAGTTTGTTCGTAACTATGGAAGAATATCAACACCTTTAACTACAGTAACCAAGAAGGATGCATTTTCATGGGCTCTAGAGGAAACTCAATATTTTGAACAACTTAAAAAGGCAATGTGCAAAGCTCCTGTCTTGACCACACCAGACTTCACAAAAACCTTTACTATGGAATGTGATGCCTCGGGAAATGGCATTGGTGCTATTCTAATGCAAGAAGGAAGGCCCCTTGCTTTTGAAAGTTGACCAATCAAGGGAAAGGACTTACACAAACCAATTTACAAGAAGGAAATGATGGAAAATATACTACATGCATTGAAGCAATGACGTCCTTACCTAATAGGTAGAAACTTCAAGGTCAAAACAAATCATGACAATCTTAAATACTTCTTGGAAAATAAACTATCTTCATAAGAGAAACAAAAATGGGTGACCAAGATGTTGGGTTATGACTTTGAAATTATCTACAAAAATGGGAAGAAAAATGTTGTGGAGGATTCACTCTCAAGAAAGGATGAAGATGTTGAGGCATTTATATGTGATATATCTATCATGCAACCTAATTGGTTAAAAAAATCAAGGGATGAATGGAAGAATGAAGAAGAAGTGTAGACTCTCATTCAAGATTTGCAACAGGATTCCAATGCATCTGATACATTTACATGGAAAAATGATTCACTATGGTACAAATATTACTTATATTTACGTAAGAACTCCCAATTCAAACAAAATGTACTTTTAGAATTGCACACCTCTTCGGTAGGAGGGAACTCAGGATTTAAAAAAACCTATCACAAGGTCAAGAGGGGATTTTTTTGGGATGGCCTTAAAACTGATGATCAAAGGTTTGCGACAAAATGTTTAGTTTTCCAAAAAAATAAGGTGGAAACAGTTAAGAACCCAGGTATTTTAAAACCATTAGCCATTCCAAGTCAACGTTGGGAGGAGGTTTCCAGGGATTTCATCATAGGTTACCAAATTCTAAAGGAAAGAGTGTCATCATGGTGATTTTTGATAGACTTACCAAGTACACACACTTTTTTTCACTCTCTCATCCTTTCAAAGCCAGTACAGTTTCTACTGCATTCATGGAGACAAT
>JZKD02S0694263.1:503980-524194 GCA_000966675.3 Picea glauca | reverse complement strand
TGCCTCCTTATATGCAAATGTATGCAGTTGTTAATGTTGAGAATTTGAAATTGTATGAGCCTCCTTTGATTGATGATCAAGGAGAGCATGTTCAGATTCCTTCTATAAATGATTTCTCCCCAGAATATTTTATAGAACTGCATGAAGACACAATCCTTGACACGAGAATGCGAACTTCAAAACGAGGAAATGTGGAGTATCTTCAAGTTGGTCTTAAAGGTACAAATCCAAGCAAATCCAAGTGGATTGAGGTTGGAAAGGTGAGGGAGCTATACCCTCATCTTCAGATAGACTAAAAATAGTCTTTTGGAGGTCCAAAAACTTTCCAATGGGGAGGTGTGATCCAGTGGATCAAATTTTGCTCAAAATTCAAAGTGCTCGGAATCACTTCAAAATGAACAAGAGCGTAGGCCTCGTTGTCACAAACCCAATGAAACTCGTTTGGGTTCAAATGGATGTCGGATGAGAGAGATATCACATTCTGTTCAAAATGACAAACACGCAAAAAAAATTGTGCTGACTGTACAGTCTGTACGGATGCTGACGTGGCAGGACGTACGACACATGGCAGGGCCATACGACACATGGAAGGTAGTCATGTGGACAGTTGGCATATGACGTGGCTTGTTTTCAGCGAATGGGATGGCGACACGTGGCCCAATCAATGGTCGCCACGTGTCCCCTAGATATTGGTTTAAAATTTATTCTGTTGGCCGGATTCGACCCCATGACCTCCGGGCAGGGTAAAGCCTTGGGAAGGGCTGCCCAACCAGCATGCCCACATGTATTACTTAACATATATATGAGTTTGAATTTATTTAAGTTTGAAATAATGTGAAATGGGGCGCGGACCGGGCCGAGGCTAAGCCCTGACCCACGGTTATATATATATGGCATATGACCATTGTTTTGGGCGTTTAAACCCGCAGTTATATCCATGTTATGTGACCATTGTGGTGTGCGCGCGGTTAAAACCATGGTTATATATATGTTATGTGAACATTGTGGTGTGCGTGCGTTAGACCCGCGGTTATATATATGGTTTAAAAAACTTAACCCCTGTTTGTATTGCGCTTGGTCATGTGGTGGCCATGTGCCCACGGGCCTTGGCGGTTAGGGGCTAGGCACACCCATAACAATCCTACAGTTTGCACCGTTTGTGCGGTTGCGCCCAGTGCTGAGTTTTAACACATAAAATCGCGTGGGGGCTAGGTTGAGGGAACAAGGGTGCATTTTGGCGATCCAGAGACAACAAGTTTGAAGGGGAACTTCCAGGAAGCCCATCTTCTTCAATTTTTGGCCAAACGAGGTGCCGAAAAAGCCCAGCTAGGGGGTTTTGGACGTTTTGAAGCCAATGGAGCCATCTATTTGGAATTTTGAGCATTGTAAAAGACATATTTGAGCACTTTGAGCAAATAATACAAAAGATCCATTGGAAGCTGGACCGAGAGATGTAGCCCAAGAGAGGGGTGAACTCCTTTATCATTTGTTGTGTTATGTGTTTTCTGTTCACTATTTATTGATGCTGTTTATATGCATCTTGAATGAGTAATTTATATAAAAGTTGTGTTGCAAAATTGATCCATTTGCATTTTAACACATGCATTAAATCTTGCAAATAATTTCAAGAATACAAGTCTTCTTCATTTTTAGATAAGAAACTCACATTGCCAAAGCTCAAGGATGGAATGTTGAGGCAGAAGACGTTGAGGGAGGAAGATATTTGATGATGAGGAAATTTCTCTTGAAGCCAGAGAAGGAGGCAGAGAACCCAACCCAAAGAAACAGTTTGTTTCAGACTGCTTGCAAAACTAAAGACAGAGTATGCAAAGTCATAGTGGACAGCGGTAGCTCAGACAATCTCGTATCTACAGAGATGGTAGAAAATATGGAGCTGGAGACTGTTGTACATCCAATCCCATACAGAGTTTCGTGGCTACAAAAATGACACCAGGTAAATGTCACTAAACAATGTTTAGTTGAATTTAAAATAGGGGGATATAAATATGAAATATTATGTGATGTCATTCCCATGGATGTTTGTCATCTATTACTGGGTAGACTATGGAAATATGATAGGAATGTGATTCATGATGGGAGAAAGAACACGTACACCCAGGAGAATAATGGGAGGATGCACATGTTGCTGCCAATTAAAAACCAAGAGGTGAAAACATAGATGAGAAACATTGTACTTCTCATGAGTGGGAAGGAACTTCTTAAGGAGGTTAAGAAGAAGGAACACACACAATTTATTGTGGTTAGGAAGCCCGAAATTTTTTTGACCAGTACAAGGATAGATGATTTACTAGAAGAAATCTAGGAGTTGCTAGAAGAGTTTGATGATATAGTAGTGGACGAACTACCTTGTTTGTTGCCACCTATCAAAAGTATAAGCCATCATATCGACCTTATACCTGGAGCCAGTTTACCAAACAAAGCCATGTATGGATTGACATCACAGGAAAATGAAGAAATTAAGAGACAGGCCCAAGACTTAATGGACAAAGGATTGATTAGAGAAAGCTTGAGTCCATGCGTTGTTCTGACAATGATCAGCCCAAAGAAAGATGGAGGCTGGAGAATGTGTGCTGAATCAAGGGAAATCAATAATATTACTATCAGATACATATTTCCGTTGCCAAGGATGGATGACTTGATGGATTGCCTGAGTGGAGCAATTTTTTTTTGAAAGATTGATTTGAAAAGAGGATATCATCAAATTCGGATGAGAGAAGGTGATGAATGGAAGACATCATTCAAGACGAATGAGGGGTTGTATGAATGACTTGTCATGCCATTTGGTTTAACGAATGCACCCAGTACTTTCATGAGGTTGATGAACGAAGTCCTGAAGGATTTCATAGGGAAATTTGTCATTGTATATCTTGACGATATATTAATTTTCAGCAAGATAGAAGCAGAACACTTAAAGCATTTAGATGCAGTGATGAGAAGATTACAGCAAGAGAAATTGCTAATAAATATGAAGAAATCATCATTTATGAGGACAAAACTCATTTATTTGGGTTTTGTTATCTCTGCGAATGAGTTGAAGATGGATCCCAAAAAGGTAGATGCAATTAAGAATTGGCCATCGCCGAAGAGTGTGTTTGAAGTTCGAAGCTTCCATGGTTTGGCTAGTTTATATAGGAAATTCATTTGAAACTTCAGTGGAATTAGCACACCAATGATGGATACGGTGAAGAAAAGACACAAATCTTTTCACTGGACAGAAGAAGTAGATAAGAGTTTCAATCTGCTGAAGAAGAAGATCACAGAACAACCAATTATGGTTTTGCCAGATTTTAGCAATACATTCCAGGTCAAGTGTGACACGAGTGGATTTTTAATTGGAGCGATCTTGAGCCAAGACAATAGGCCAATCACATAATTTAGTGAAAAACTGAATGAAGCGAAGATCAAGTATTCAACACATGAAAAATAATTCTATGCAGTCATACAAGCGCTGAAGAAATGGAGACATTATTTGGTTCCTAAAGAGTTTGTTTTGTACAGTGATAATCATGCTTTACAATTCGTGACTCAACAGGAAAAGTTGAACCAAAAACATGTTAAATGGGTTGAATTCATGCATAATTTTACTTTTGTGATTAAGCATATTTCTGGAACTGCTAACAAAGTTGTTGATGCTTTGAGCAGGAAATGTTTGCTTATGCAGGAATTTAGAGTCAAGAATTTGGGTTTTGATAACCTCAAATAAATGTATAGGGATGACCCAGATTTTAAGGAGGCATATGAGGCATCTGAGAATCCAGTTCTTAGGGACAGAAGCCAATGGATCGAGTATATGATCCAGGATGGGTTATTATTCCTGGGAAATCAACTACGTATTCCAAAATGCTCCATGAGGGAGAATCTACTGAAGGAAAAACATAGTGGAGGATTGGCCAGACACTTCGGTCATGATAAGATGTTCTCAATGTTGAATGGCTCATATTTTTGGCCAGGGATGAGGACAGATGTTAAGAAATTTGTGGACAGATGCAGGATTTGTCAGCACACAAAAGGGAAAAGGCAGAACACAGGGTTATATCAACCAATACCCATACCAGAAAATCCGTGGGACGCAGTGAGCATGGATTTTATATTGGGACTGGAAAGAACACAAAGAGGATGTGATTCAATCTTTGTGGTAGTCGACAGATTTTCAAAGATGGCACATTTCATACTATGCCAGAAAACCAGTGACGCAACTCATATTGCGAACCTGTTTTTCAAGGAAGTCGTCAGACTTCACGACTTACCAAGGAGTATTGTGTCTGATCGGGATACCAAGTTCGTGAGACATTTCTGGAGGACCTTATGGAAAAAGATGGGGACAAGTTTGTCTTTTAGCTCAACATATCATCCTCAAACGAATGGGCAGACATAAGTCGTGAACAAAAGCTTGGGAGACTTGTTGAGGAGCTTAGTGACTGAAAACCATAGTCAGTGGGATCACATTCTCCCACAGGCAGAATTTGCTTACAATGACTCACTCAACAGAAGCAAAGGGTAGAGTCCATTCCAGATTGTATATGGAATGTAGCCAAGGGGAGTTTCTAAATTGAAAGATTCAGAACAAGATGAATTCAAGAGTGCTAGTGCAGAAGACTTTTCAAAAGGAATGAAGGAGCTTCACAGCTGAATTAAGGAGCGATTGCAGAGTTCAAGTCAAGAATACAAGAGGAGAGCAGATCAACACATGCGAGAAATTCAATTTGAAGTTGGTGATCTGATTCTTGCACATCTGAGGAAGGAAAGGTTCCCAAGGGGAACATATAATAAACTGAAGATGAAAAATATTGGACTGTGCAAGGTCATAAGGAAATTTGGGGCAAATGCATATCAGATTGAATTACCCGATGGGGTCATAATCTCACCTATATTCAATGTTGTGGATTTGTACCCTTACAGAGCTGAGGAAGTAGGAGCAGAGAAGGAACATAAAGAGATTCAATGGAAAAAACAAATGCCTGTAGTTGAAAAGCCACAAATGGAAAGCATAATTGACAAGAGGGTTAGCAAAAAGACCAGGAGAAAAGAGTATTTTGAATACTTGGTCAAATGGAAGGGACATCCAGTTGAAGATGCTAGTTGCGAAGATGAAGCAGAAATTCATAAGAATGGATAGACCGTGCAAGATCTCATGAATAGGAGTTCATGAAAATTTTCAAGCAAGGGAGTATGATGTAGGAGCATCGTACAAATCCAAAAGCACACGTCTAGCCAAAGGAGCAGATGGACGCGAATATGGAAAAAGAGCACGTTTTTATGAACAACGTTTTGAATTTTGAACTTAAAAGCATCAATGTAATAGTTAGGAAGAAGGCGCACTTTGCATTTATACCTAGGATATATGAACATATCTGGGGGGATTACTCCCATCTGTCAAATTGTAATAGGCATTTAAGTCTATTAATGAAAGTAGGTAGATTGGAATTAAGACATTAGATAGTTTAGAGTGTAGGAGGGAAAATGGATATAGACACCCTCGCCTTTGTATTATTGTATGATTAGATCATTAGCGCAGAGAAAAAGAAGAGAGTTGTAGTAGAGAGTTGTAGAGAAGAACTCATGTATAGGATATTGAATTAATATATGAAGCTTTGACTCAGATTTCATGGTGTTATGATGCTTACTATTTACATATGTTGAATGGTATGCTTACAGTTGTTTTATTCTCTCTGTTATGCATTTGTTATGATGCTATGATGTGTTGAATATATGATTTCATGTTGAATGTATGAAGTTTGAGAGAGAAAGAGAATGAGTTTCAATTGTTTCTCTTCCTGAGAGAATTTCCTGTAAGGAGTGCAGTGAAACATCCGCAAGGTGTGCGTTGACAAGGGTTCTGAGTCTATCTTAGAAAGCTCATGAGGGATACCATTGTTCTCATTCCAGCAGAAGTGCAGGTGAAGCACAGAAGCCGTGCAAGGTGTGCGCAGGCTAGTTGAAGACTTAGAATTTATCAACTAAGGTTGAAGAGTGAAAGACTATTGTTTCCAAGAGTGCACATAAGTATTTGAAAGATTGCCGCAAAGAGTGCGTACAGGAGTCCTTTCGAGACTTGAGGTTGTAATAGAAAGCTCAGGAGGGTCAGCGCCTTTGAAGAATTCAAAGGAAGACGGGGAGCTGAATCATCACATAGAAGTTAAGTCCTAGAGAAAGAACGTCGAGTCAATTTGGGCCAGAGATTCAGAGGAAGGAATCGAACGGTCAGAATTCTCAGTGGAGAATTCGCGAAGTTGCAGGGACCGTAGGATCCAGTAAGCTGCAGGGTGGTTAGGAGTTGGACGAACCCACCACTCTAGTGTCAAGAATCAACGAAGACCGTCAATTGTGGTCAGTTCGGGCTGTTGGATAATTCTTTTGAACTCGGGGTTCGTGAGTTCATAGGGTAGACCAAATCCTTTGGTTGCACGAACTCCCAAGTAGCAAGAAGTAGGAATAACCGTTGGATCAGAACCTTTTCGCTATATCGCGTATCGGGGTTTCGGAGGTTGGAAGGAATCAGTTTTGACTACAGAAGTCACGAAGGGAGAGGGATGAGGTCTCGAGCGAACACGTGGCGCGTCCATCAATTGGGGACCGCGTGGTTGACAGATGGACACTCGTCGCCTGGGAGGAGGTCAACACCCTGTTGACTTCTCATGCCTCAGGTTCTCGTAAGAAAGGAGCACAAAGGCTCAAAAAACCAACTCGTGAAGTTGCGAGCTGCGAGAAGTATTGAAGGAGTCAAATCTTCTCTGACTTTTGCATCTCAGAGTCTCGTAAAAGAAGGGCCTAGAGGTTCAACCCTTCAACTCGCGAACTCGCAAGTTGCGAGTGAGGTTAGTACTTAGCTCTAGCTGACGGTTACGTGTGGAGGGTGCTAACAAGGAGGAGCCATATCCCATCACATGTAAGGTATCGACATTTGGTGAAGAAAATTCGAGGGTCTTCGACCTGCGAACACGCGAGTTTTGAAAGGCATTTGCGCAAGGACCATGTCGTGGTCGTATGGAAGTGTAAGGTTCGCACCTAGAGTTAAGGTGGACAGGGCGGGTTTTTCAGGAAGGACCTATGGATACACTCTTGTGTGTGTGAGAATTTCCCATAGGGAAATTGAAAAGTCAACCCGACTTAGAGGAGAATTAGAACGATCCTGTGCGAATCTCAGCCCGAGGGTTGGGGGTTGGCACCAAGAAGATAATGGGACAAATCAAGTTAATGATCCCATGGAAGAAGATGATGGGAAAAATCAAATGATCCAATATTTGTTTGCTCAACCATATGAGGATGGGGACAATGATGGTATTTATGATGAACTTCTATTATAAAAGGCAAGTAAACGACTTTATGAAGGCTCAAGAGCAAATCTTCTCTCTGCTACATTGTTGCTAGTGAACTTAAAGGTTATGAATAATTTGTCGAACACTTGTATGACATAGATCCTAAGGTATGTAATATGTTTCATCTCATATACATAAATGTTGACTTTTTTCTATTTGTTTTTAGTGTTAATTAATGTGTAAAATAAGAATGGAATTTTTACGATTAATATTCTTACATTAACTAGTTATTTGTTATATTGTAGATTGTTAGGTGAATTTTTGTTACCATTGTCAAATATTTTACCTCGCACATATCGAGATTTTCATTCCATTATTAAACACATTGGAGTGGACTATCGAACTATAGATGCATGTCATAATGATCATATTATATATTATGGAAAACATGCTTCGGAAACAGAATGCCTGCAATGTCTTATCAGTAGATATCGAATTGATCAAGTAACAAAAAGGGTGCTTTGAAAGGTTCTTTGTCATATTCCCATAATTCCATGTTTGCAACGATTGTTCAGGTGTGAAGCATAGCACAATTTATGGATTTCCATGCACATAATAGAAGTGGAGATGGTGTTCTTCGAATTCCCATCGATGGTTATGCATTTATGGAAATTGAGGAAAAACGAGAATATTTCAAAGATGAACCTCGTAATGCTAGGCTTTCATTGGCAACTGACTGTGTTAATCCATTAAGAGAGATTAGTTCTATTTACTCAGTGTGGCCTATTTTTGTTATCAATAATAACATTCCTCCTTGGATGTTAATAAAGAGGGAGCACATAATGTTGACAATGGTTGTTCCAGGTATTTGTTTACATTAATTTTTTGAATGTAACATTTTCATTTGTTTCATTTTTTGCATAATATCTTTTGTTTATTTATTTACTTATATATACATATCATGGTTATAGTAATTATTTGTAATTTCAAACAATTAGGTAATTACCAAGTTAAATATATGAATGTATATATCGAGCCTCTTATCGACGAGCTACTAAATTTATGGGTTGGCATCACTATGTATGACATCTGTAAACCAATCGGGGAGAAGGAATTTAAATTTCGTGGAATAATTTTATGGACAATTCATGATGCCCCAAGACTAACACATTTTTGTGGTATGTAGTATTCTATTTATCTTTAATACTATATGATTTTTTAAAGATATCATGTTGCAAGTTTAATGTTTTAATAATCTAGTCATCGTATAATTGACATTAATCCATATGTTGCAAGTCTTCAAACAAAGGGTAAATTTGCATGTCCAGTTTGTGGTCCTAATATGAAGTATCGTCATTCAAAAAGTTTATGAAAGGTGGTGTTTGATGAGTATAGGCACCTCCTCCCTAAGAACCATAGGTATCGTACTACTGAAAAACATTTTTTCTATGCGAAAGAAGAGACTGGTTTAAAACCACGAAGAATGACACCTTACCTATGGAGATTGGAATATTATAGAAATCGTCAAGGTACATAATTTCTTTATGTATAGTATATGTAATGTTTTAAATGTTTATTTTAATAGTTGAATTTATTTTACTGTATTTGATAATTATTTTTGTGATTTCTTTTATGCTTCATGAAGGTCGCCATCATGAAGGTATTAATAATGGGCTTCCACGAGGAGTGAAATGTTATCCCACTCAATTCATGAGGTTTCCCTACTACGAGGAGCTAAAAATAGCTCATTTGTTTGATACAATGCATATCGGGAAGAATGTGACAGAAACGTTATGGAAAATCATAGATGGTAGGAGGGATAAATAAAACATTGTCAAAAATTGTACTGACAATTGGGAAGCCAATCATGCAATGTGAAGTGTGATCCGATCAAATAGAGATGGACTAGACCGAAATAAACTTCCATATTTATTAAAAAAACAACAAAGCAATGATGTAAAAGAGGTCATTCAAAGAATTAAATTTCCCATGGGTTTTTCTTCAAACATAAATAATATCTTAACAAAGAAAGGTGAATTTGGTGGGGTAAAAACACATGATTGGCATACCTTCCTTAAGGTAATAATTTTGGTATACATATTTATATATATTGGCCTTATACATATTTTAAGTTTTTTATTTTATTTTGTCTACTTTGTTCAAAACAAATAACGATTCATTTATTTTGTTACAATATGTTCTACCGCTATCTCTCCCAAACGACTTTGACAACAATGCCAAACAAGTTATATATGATCTTGACAAATACATGAGGTAAGTAGTTGTGATTTATATGAAAAATGTTCTTTCAATTTTTTTTTGTACTTAATGACATGTTTTTTACTTGTAATGTAATATATTATATTATGATATGTTGAAAAATGTTATTTTCTTGTGTTATGATCTCATGTAGATGGTTGTCATTGAAATAAATCCATGAAGATGATATAAAGTATTGGAAGAGAGAAATTCCTTGGCTAATGTGTGAAATGAAAAAGTATACACCTCCAACATTTTTCAATGCACAAGAACACTACCTCATACACCAAGTTGAGGAGATTGAAATTTGTGGACCTGTACACACAAGATCAATGTGGATGGTGGAGAGGCACTTGAAATCATTGAAGACTTTGGTTAGACAAAGAGCACGTACTGAGGGTTCTATGGTGGAGGGATATATGGTATATCAATCCATGGTGTATATTAGTAAGTATTTTCCTAAATTAGCAGTGCCAACTATCCATGTAGTGGATTACATTTGGGATGTGAACTCCATCAAAAAATTTGAAGATCATGAGCACCTGTTGGGGAAAGGTAGAATGAAAAAATGAGAGGTAATATATTAATAATTGTGGAGATTTATATTAATACATATAAATTTTCATTTTTTTTTTGTATATGATCATAATAATTAATATATCAATATCTGTTATTTCATAAATTATTAATATTTACCATGGACATTATAAATAATATTTAATATTGGTGAATTATGAGTTTTTGATTCAGTTGCTCAAGATTGGGATGCACTGCATTTATACATTGCAAACAATCTTGACTGGATGAATTTATGGATTGAAAGACGTAAACAACATCATGGCGGTAGGTTATCATGGCAACGACTGTCTGAATTGGTTAGAGAAGATCGTCATAACATAGATGCCATTGTTATGCAAAGGGAAATTGATTTAGCATATGGTTTGAAAGACGAACATGCAAGCAAATTCACCCATTTTATTCAGTTAATTTATATTATATTAATGTGACTACATGTGTACTTATATATATTTTAGATACTTTCCAAGTTATATAAATATGTTAATTTATTAATTGAAAATGCATCTTTTACATATATGGCATATTTTAGTTGAAACACCACAAGGCTATGTAGTGCAATGGTCATAAATTTCACATCAAACAGTTGGATGAAACCAGGAAAAATTATGATAGTGGGATAACTGCAGTATTCCAGGTCACTAATGTTTCCTCTAGGAGTGACAGACATCCCAAATATTCTGAAAATAGATAGTATGGGTATTTGAATGATATACTTGAGTGTGACTTTAATTCCTTCAAATTAGTTCTATTTGACGTCAAATGGTATAGATTATGAATGCATGAATGTGATGAGGAAATAATTGTTATTCAACATGCCAATGGATTTTTGATGATTAAAACAATGGTGTTTGAAAGAGTACATGATTGCGATGTTTTTTCCAAGCCAATGTGAACAGGTCTTTTACTCATATGTTCCAGGTGAGAGGGATTGGTCATTTGTTGTTAGATATGATCCAAGAGGAAGGCTAGTTAAGTATACTCATGTATAGGAAGAAGATGATATTGAAGAAGAAGATGATTCGCCAGATCAGACAGAGGCGAAAGATAATGCAGGGTCGACAGACAAATAATATGAAGAAGATCATGATCCAAGCATAGGAGACAATGTAGTTCTTGATGATGATGTAGATGAAAATATGCTCGAAAATGACATTGATGACGATGATGATATTGTCAATCCTTTCAACATTGTTTCTGAATTGGATGATGATACAAATGTCGAGTTCGATGAAGAAGAAGATACATAATAAGGATGATTATACAAATGTTGATTTGGATCAGGTACATGACTATATATTTTAATTTGTATGAATTATTATCTTAAAATAATTTGCTTATGTCATGGGTTGATTACATGTTTTTTAAGTTTTATGCAATGTTTTTATATCCTATGTAACATGTTGTTTAATTATTATGTGAAACCTGAAAATAAACACCAATATACTAAAGTACGTGGTAAGCTAAAAATATCATTTACAAACACATAATTTCATTTACCTTCAGTAATTTTTGTTTTTGTAGTTTCTATGCATGAATCTTACTAGGTTGCTTTCGATTATTTTCTATTTTATAGATTGGGTATTGGGAAATTGAGAGTGATGTGAGGGGGAGGGGAGGGGCCATATGAGATTCCACCTTCACATGGTTGGCCTTGTTAAAAATAGGATAAATTATTCTTGAAACCAAGAGAATCTCATTCATTTTTATACCATCATGATCGTAGATAGACTATTCACATGCCTTAGTAATATGGGAGGGTTTCTAGATTTAAATTTGATTCACACACCCACTTGCTTACACCATCAATTTGACTCCCAAAGACAAATGTTATGGTCTAATTTTCCCAAACTATGAATGGGTTAGGACTAGAGTCAAGCTCAACATAAGGGTCTTCTTTCCCCACTAATTCTTCCAATCCCATTCCCTTGGATGTGGTTTCTCTAGAATATAGTAGCTAGGGACAGTGATGAATCTCGTTAATGATCCATTCATGTGTTACACTAATTAGATGGCGAGGCATCTGGATACCTTAAGATAGTCATAGTTACTCTCGTCGTTTACCCACGCTTGGTTGAATTTCTTCACTTTGACATGCAGAGCAATGGGAATAAATTACATTGCGTCTTTAGAAGGGTTATGGGTTATGGGTCGATGCTTTAGAAGGTTATGGGTTGTAGATTCAAGGTCTAGGTTAGGTGATTATTAACACATTAACCCCTATCATATAATATATAATATATTAAATATTAAATATACATATTAATTATTAAATATATATAATTATAATATATATTAATTATATATAATAATCCAAACCAAAAACAAAAAAATTACATTTCAAACCTATTAGATTTCAAAACTGCGTGCGCGTGAGGAGAGAAAACCGCAAGGATACCACACAAGGATATCAGCTGAGGAGAGAATTAGAGGAGATCCAAGGAGATATGAAGAGAGCACACCGCGAGGAGATCCGAGAAGAGTACACCGCGAGTAGCTTCCCAAACCCCGATATTTGCTTGAGAGAACACCGAAGAAGGAGATCTAGGGCACGACGCCAGAGGAGACATAATTCACAGAGGGAAAAGGAGCCCAAGCTAGAGGGAAAAATGTGAGCATGCTTGAGAATGGTGAGTGGTTGTTACCATTATTCACTTTTCATTATTGTCCAAATTGATTTGGAAAACCTTCACATTGTAAATAAATCCAATGAATCGAGTTGATGATGTTTTCTCACCTATGTTTGGGAGGGTGTTTGTTAGCATGCATAATGGCTAGGCAAAGTGATAATTCTTCCATCATTTTAATGAATTTAGAAATGATCTGCTTCACTAAGAATCTCAAATCCCCTTAAGCATTCCATTTTGATCAATCTGAAGAAGGTCATCATGCCTTCCTTCCCAACATGATTTTTTTGCATTGAGATTCAACTTTTAAAAATATGGATCACACCAACCTAATTTTATTATGGGAGAAGGAAGACAATAGTTGTAGAGATAAATCATATCAGTGGGAAGGCCAAGGAAACACAGGGATGAGGAGGTCATATCAACGTCTTTGGATTCAAGATCCTTTGTGCATAGAAATTTTGTTGATGGGATTACTATAATATATTTAGCATAGCCATTCCATCGATGTTTATTGAGATAAACATAGAGTTTCACCTTTCTTAATTTCAAAATTGTGAGGCTATTGAAGCCTACAAGGGATTCGAACGATTCAAGAGGAGAGGGGTTGACTCAAATGAAGAGGAACATTCCTATTTCCCCCTTTTGGGATCGTGATCACATAATAAGAATGAATAACCTCTTCAAGGATGTCCCTTAAATATGGATTAAGACAAATACCAAGGGAAATTTCCTAGTCATTAGAATGAATAAGGAAAACAATCATAGACATAAAAAATTATACGAAAAATAGAAATAAAGAGGAGTATATGTGCAATGTATTAGAATAAAATAAAATATTATTAAACTTCTTCAAGATCCATAATTAACTCCAAGAAAAGCCCCTCAAAGTTGGACACTCCTCAATAAAGGTGGAAATATTATCAAAGTAGGGTTTAACAAGGTCTTTTTTTCCACACGTTGCTCTCCTTTGAAGTGCTTCCTCAAACCATGCTCTTCTAACATGTTCCTTCCTTAAAATAAGAATTCAAACCTCGAGATAGTGGAACAACCTCTTTGTTTTCCTACATAATCCTTGATCATTCCATACAATCATTTTATATTTCCTTATAAGGTGGAGCATTCCTTCCAAGATGAACTTTAATCCATGTTCTTATGGTTTAGCTTTCATGTTTCCTGTCCTTAGCTAGGGAATTCCTCAAGCATGTGTGCTAAGTAATTATTATAACCCCTTTTACATGGGGTGCTCCTCATCTAATTTTTAATTTATCCTTATTTCACGGTTGGAAAGAGTCAAATAAGCCATTTGGTACCCCTTTTGACTTCATCAAGCTGGGCACTCCCTCTAGACATTGATTAATTTCCTTTTTTGGGGTGTGTGCAAGGGTTTAGAACTTTGAATATAGAAAAAAAAGTTAAAAAATTGGAACTAGGTTGAGGATGGACTACTCACTATTTGGGGGTTCTAATTATATTATATTATAATGTGGCAGAATAATCGTGGAAAAGGGCTAGCTGCAGAACATGCAATTGATTATCAATTTCAACTTTCATTTTATTATTAATTTATATAATTTTGTTTGTGTGGCAATCAATTATTTCATTTGTTTATATAACTTAAATAACATTGATTTTCATGTTGAAATTATATGTAGTCGGCAGGCCATGTTGATCATGATTCCGTCGATGAGGAGGGGTTGTATTCATCCCCTGATCCGAAGATATTAATAAAAATAAATATCATTAAAGCGAACAAGGAACTTGATAGCTTGTTAGACAGTCCAGATCAAAATCCCGATGTCCTAGAAAGGATCAATCTCCTTATGTCATAGCTTAACACATATACTGTAATAACCATAATTTAAAGTTTTTTTTTTTAATGTACTCATATGTTCAATTATGAAACTCTCTTTTTTAACTTTTACATTATCTCACGAAAAAAACATTTTCTTTTTTATACAGAGATTTTTGGAGCCTGTTCAACCCGATGTTGGTAGTAGTGGCATTGCATAGATGCCACAGAGTCTTGACGTGGGTTGTCATACAAGCTATAGAGTATTGTTTACTTCTCCATCTTCCACACCTAATTTAGATAGGAGCCATGACACACACTGCTAGACATCCCCACAACGATTAGGCTCTAGAGCTGGTGACAAAGATGAGGCTGATGATGTGGTTGACATGGTTGCATTTCCTGGAGCTAGACGTGTGACTAGCATGGGCACCCTTCCGTGCACATTTTTGGTTGACGATAACAGAATTCCATTAAAACAAATAAGACTCCCATGTAGTTTTTCATATTTTAACTGTTTCATGTTGTTCATATCATACACAAATCATCTAGATTATTATTTTTAAATTAATGATCATATCCATTTGTGTGTAGGAAAGGACCATTTTTATAGGCACCTCGAGATCAAGGCCTTGTGGATTTTTGGGAAAACCTTACGCATGAGGTGGAATTTCCAGAATTCCAACATAAAAAAAGAACTTATGGATTATCTCAAAGGCCTCTTTGGAGTAGACACGTTCAATAAAAAAGAGGTCACCTCTGCAGCAGGAGAATATATAAAATATACGCAAGATGTTTATAGATGAATCTTGGAAGGAAACCCTAGGTATGAGCATCCTCTCTTGATTCCAGAGAGGGAGTGGAGGGAGATCATTGACGATGCACAATAAAAGATATTGAAAAAATCAGGAGAAAAAATAACTGGTAGCCCAAGGTAAATCACATTATTTTGATTTCAATACCTTTAATTTTCTTTAGATTTAAATAAAAGTGTGGTATATAACATACTTGAAAATTTTGATGATAGGTTTCCTTACACTTCGAAGGAAACCAAAGAAAGGATTTCCAAACATGGCCAACACAAGCTAGGGTAGGGAGGCTACTCGAGGTTACAGTCATGAATTGTAAGTACCCAAACATCTTAAGAATATTATTTGTATCTCCTTACAACTTTCAATTTATTGCAGCCAAAAACATTAAAAAAACATGCTCTTAAGCAATGCAGGGAAGCGACTTTGGAAATTAAACCACGGAGGAAGACCTACAACTTGGTTACAAGTACAACTTTAAATCCATAGTTGATCATAGGAAAAGCATCAGGTATAACCTAAGATCTAGTTTGTGGGATAAGGTAAATAAAAATCAGTCTACATTAACCTTTCATTACTTATAAAATACATAAATGTTTGATATCATCCATAACTTTAATGTCTTACTTTGTTTTAATCAGAGGAGCAACACTATCAATGAAAACATTAGCATTGGACAACAAAGCGTTGATAGTGAAGCGCGACCAGAAGATCATGGTGCTCCCCAGTGACCCCATACTAGTGGGGTGCAGCCCCAAGATGTTCTTGTGATTGAGGCCCATGGTGGTAAAATGGTTGTATATTAATCATATACTTAATAATTTTGTACTTCTAATTTTTATTACTTATACATTTACGGTTTTGTCCTTATAAATTTTGTCGTTTCAATGGCAGAGAATGTTGTATTTGATCCTCCTCGACCTGAATATGATTAGGAGAACATGGAAACCATTCCAACAGTGCGGACTAGTGGAACAACAAGTAAATAATTACATTGCAGAGTTTTTTTTTAATATTAATGAACTACTTCAATGATATTTAAAAATTGGCGATATAAATTTAATATTTTTTGTTTTTGTAGGTGATGGCTCCGCACAAAAGAATCCTTGACCTGAAGATGATCAGGAGAACAGGGTATCCATTCCAATGGTGCTGACTAGTGGACCAACAGGTAAATAATTACATTGAAGAGTTTTTTTTAATATTAATGAACTACTTCAATGATATTTAAAAATTGGCCATACAAATTTATTATTTTTTGTTTTTGTAGGTGATGGACCCTCACAGAAGCCTCCATGCTGTGGGTACGAGACTAGGCGTGCTCGATGTGAAAGGACTAAAGCAACATTAGTTGCTGAAGAACACCCAGTAAATGAAGACATAGACATGGATGAATTACTTAAGAACTAGAAAACATAAACTAATACTAAAAGAAATTGATGATCTATAATAATTTCATAAGAAAGATGGATGTACATTATATAGCTAGTATGTGTGTTGATATTACTCATACAACTGAGAGGGGGGGTGAATCAGTTGTATTTGAGCTTAAACAATCTTAAGTCTATTAAAACATTCTTAAACTTTCTTCAAGTGATCATCAACATTATACAGCATATGGACAGTAAAAGAAAAAGGCATCAATCACACATAAGGTATACACAGAGACATATTTTCATGAGGAAACCCATAAAGGGAGAAAACCTCTTCTTCTTCGAAATGTTAGGCAGTCTTTTCAGTTCTGTACATCATCTTTAATTGAGCACCAACTCAATGTGAGGCTGCTACCTCTGTTTTACAAGCTTCAACTTGTTTGAGAGCACCAACTCTCTGGTTTCTCTAGCACCCACTAGAAGGAATCACCAACTCCCTAAATATTCCAGCACCAACTGGATGGAAGCACCAACTTCCTGAATGTTCCAGCACCAACTGGATGGAAGCACCAACTTCCAGTTACACAAGATCCAACCTATATAACAGAGAACACTTGTTCTCCCTAGCACCACCCTGCCACCCTGGTTTCTCTGGCTGCAACCAGATGGAAGCTACAACTTTCTGTGTTCAAGCTCCCACTTGAACCTCTGAGGACAACAATCCTCCCAAGCACCTCCCTTCCACCCTAGAATTTTAATGTCTAAATAAACATTCAACTTTACAGATAAATTAGTTCTAACCAATCTTTCTTTGTTCTATAAATCTGGTCTTCTGTAGACTGTTATGCTGCTCTTCTCTTCCTCTGTCTGTTCAGCAGGCATGCTCTGCATCAACTCATGCTCTCCTTCTTCTCTTCTTCAACTCATTCGGTTATTATGCTCTGCATTTCATCTCATACTTCACATATCCTCAATCTCCTCCTGCGCATCCTCACCTACTCTCTTCTTACAGTTTCATTCTTTTTCACTTACAGAACAACCAACACAACACAGTCTCTTTCATCTTCTTTTATACACTCGAACATGACGGTTCAACTTCCCAACTCCTTAGACAAAAAGACGACAACTGTCTAAGAAACTGACATGCCAACTGAAACGCTAACTGATTTGCAATCATGAGTCCGTTTTGCTAACAGATTCCAAACTCAGGAGTTAATCTGTGAGAAAGAACAGTAACCCTCCGATCACAGTCAAGTTTTATCCGCACCGTTGGATGACCTTTATTATTCTTTCCCTTTTAAATCGGGTTTCGACATTCCTTATGTTCAATGTTCTTTTCACTTACAAATCCCAATTCACAAAATTCCGTAAAGCGGTCAGATCAACGATCCAGATCATAATAAGATTTGATGATTCAGATTAAGTGGGGAATTCACTCATCGTGAAGTCGACATTCTTGGCGTTCATTGTTTTTGTCACTTACAAATCCTGATCCCTGAAACTCTGTGAGATGTCAGATCAACGGTCTGGATCATTTCTTGATCTGATGGTCCATATTCAATCATGATTTCGCATATCGCGAAATCGACATTCTTGATGCATTGAGTTCTTTGCCTCTTGAATTCGCGATCCCTGAAACTCTGATAAGAAGTTAAATCAACGGTCCAGATCTAATCTCTATTCAGCGGCTGCGATTAAATCGTGAAATCTCATATCATGATTTCGGGGTTCTTGTTGTCAAATGTTTTTGATATTTCAAAGTCTCAATGCCCGATACTCCATGAATAAAATCAACGGTCCAGATCTCATTCTCGATTCAATGGCTGCGATTGAATCACGATATTGCATATCGTGAAATCGGGGTTCTTGATGTCAAGTGTTCTTGTCACTTCAAAGTCCAGATCCCCGATACTGATTGGAATTAACGGTTCCGATCAAATCTTGATCTGACGGCTCAGGTTTCATCGCGATTTTTCATATTGTGATTACGCCCACTTCTCCTTGCACTTTAAAGACCATGCAGGTTCTCTTCGATCCAACGGTGGTCGGACCATGCGCTCGGATATGACAACTGAGATCTGTCTCCCTCTTCAACGATCATAGATTCTTCTTCAACCTTTCTCTCATTCGCTGCCTTCGATCATTCACTACTTTTGATCATTCACCTCTCTGAACTTGTCTTCTGTTTGCCTATCATCTTCACTGTTGCCATCAATGACAAGAATTCGTTGTCTGTTAACTGAATTTGCCAACAATATCCTCCTTTGGAATTGATGGCAACACGAGCACCCACACGTATCACCCACATGTATTCAGATCTTCTCTCCTGCTCTTTTCTCCCCCTTTGACATCAATGTCAAAGAAGAACCATTCTTCCCCTGATCTGTTATAAAAACATACTCCCCCTGTCAACTATAAACATCTTGGAAATACATCACATATTCAATAAGTACTCCCCCTGACCAAGTGCACATATTAGACACAAGATATTATAACCCCCAACTTTTGATGAAGATATCCAAAAGGGGTTGCTGCTAATGGTTTAGTAAAGATATCATCAATCTGTTCTGTAGAAGGTATATAATTCAGTTGAACAATTCTGTTTGTAACTAGTTCTCTGAGAAAATGGTACTTGATTGGAATATGCTTAGTATTGGAATGAAGAACAGGATTCTTGGAGACACTAATAGCACTGGTGTTATCACAGTGAATTGGAATGGTATCAGTGTAATTTATCTTCAGATCTGCAAGAGTTTGTATCATCCATAAAATTTGTGTGTAGCAAGTAGCAGCAACAATGTATTCTGCCTCTGTAGTGGATAATGAAATAGATCCTTGCTTCTTACTAAGCCATGCAACTAATGAGTCACCCAGGAAAAATGCTCCTCCACTGGTGCTTTTTCTCTCATCAATACAGTTTGCCCAGTCTGCATCTGAATAAGTAGTTAACTGGAAATTTTGATTTCTAGGGTACCACAGTCCATATGTCATTGTTCCCTTCAGGTATTTAAGTATCCTTTTGACAGCTACCAAATGACTTTGTTTAGGGGCAGACTGAAAACGGCCTACCATTCCAACAGCTTGCATGATATCAGGACAGGATGTTGTGATTTACAAAAGACTGCCTATCATTGAGTGATATGTCCTTTGATCAAAATCAGGTGAGATATCATCTTTGCTCATTTTTCAACCAACCAACATAGGTGTGCTAACTGTACAGGAATATTCCATCTGAAATTTCTTCAACATATCTTTCAAATATTTTTCTTGAGAAATGAAAATTCCTGCAGAGCTTTGTTTTACTTGTAAGCCAAGAAAATATGACAGTTCTCCTATCATGGACATTTCAAATTCTGTCTGCATAGAATTAGCAAACCACTGGAAAAATGATTCATTAGTACAACCAAAAATAATATCATCTACATACACCAAAACAACTAGTAAATTATCACCTTCAGACTTAATGTAAAGGTTACTGTCAACAGTACCTTTCTTGAACCC
>JZKD02S0694263.1:481011-497872 GCA_000966675.3 Picea glauca | reverse complement strand
TATTATATCTAACTACCATAGTGGGCCTTATTTAATAATATAGTGGACCTAGTCCACCTTAAATTGAATGACCTCCACTATTATCACTATGGGCCCTCTGGCCCCCCCCACTACCTCTCTAGCTACCTTACACTCTTACTATCTTTTTTCTGAAATATATTATTGTAACATATACAAAGGGTAAAAAAAGGACAATAATTCTACTAGAGAACATGGGGAAAATAAAAAATGGGGGCAAGAAGTGGTATGGAAGAGGTGTAATACTCATGACACACCCCAATGCCAAGAGAGATAAATATCAAGCTCTAAAATAAACAACCAAGGTGGGACAAAAGAAACAATGTGAGCACACCTAGAATTTTCAACATCTCAACAATTCTATGGTGGTCATATGGTGGTCATAATTGTAGTAACATTTATTTATTTATTGGTATATAATAAGTGATTGAGGATATCCAAAGGAGTTAAATATACTTTGTATTTGCAGGAAAATTAAAGCATGTGTGTGTGCGCACACATTCAATTGGGTCTAGCTTGATGGTTTGGGAGGATAACATTTATCCTCCCCACCTAGGCTTAAATCCAGACACACGCATACACACACATTCAATTAGGTCTAGCTTGGTGATTTGGGAGGATAAATTTTATTCTCCCCACTTGAGCTCAAATCTCACTTGTGACACATTCCATTCTTTGTGAGCCAATTATTGTTGAAGATGTAAACTATGAGAAATATATATTCTCTCTTATGGGTAAGAGGGTCACACACACACACACACACATATTCATTTTCCTAATAAGTTTAGAAAAATCAGCTTTAAATTTTAGCAGAGGCACAAAATGATTTGAACACATCTATAGGGTTGTTAAATATGGAAGAATAGTTTAAATTGGCTAGAAGGAGTTGTAAAATAGCGGGAATGGAAAGAAATCAAATATCAATGGTTATGATTTCGATAGAGACACATCAACGACTTGTGTGCATTGTAGCCCTGGAAAGTGCATGTAGGTTAATTCCATAAAGTGGTTTCAAAATGGAAACCAAGGGTTTTGAAGGTAAAGACGTGTCATCACATGGAAGATTGCGGAGCAAAAAGTGGTTTACATTGAAACCGCCAACCCATCGCTCCGAAAAGTTTAATATTATAAAGTTGATGTGAGTTTTATTTTTGTTTATCTTTTTCAAAGAGAGAACTATTAGAGTCGTTGCAACTGTCACCTTCGACTGAATTTTGAATTCTTAATGCCATTATGATCGCCATTACCAGGTATTTTTTCTTTCTTCCAAGTATCCCATAGTGCTTGAAGTATTTGAACAAAGCCCCAAAAATAATGAAGAATCCCTAATTGATAAAGATAATGATGTTTGGAACCCTGAATTCACTATTGCCCCTATTTCTCAATTAAGAAGTAACTTAGATGACGTTAGAGGGAAAGGTTTTCCATTTTTGGATTCTGTCCAAGCTTCTCTCATTCCATATACAACTGAATTGTGTTTTTCAGTTTTCCAAATTTATAGGATGGTGTGCAGAGCAATACTCAGAGTCAGAAATAGTTGTAATTGATAAAAATGCGTCTAAATTCCCATGTAAAATTGATGTTGTGTCAGTCAGGGAGTCATTAAAAATTCCTAAGTCTTTCTCTGAGAATTTTGAACCTTTTAATGAGGTAGAAATGATTAGAGTCTATAGGGAGTGTCAACCAAAGATTAAAACTCTATTTTTAAGATTGATTATCAAGCTTAATCCGTTCCCAAAAAGTTTGTCTTTTCCCTTAAGCATCGATATCATGGTCATCGAGGTTCAATGTGTCTGCTCTTTGTTAATTCATGTTTTAGGTCGTAATAGTGATAGATTCATAGTTTATGCAAGAGAATCACTCCACCTTATTAGTGCACCAACTATTCAACACATCCACGCACATTTAAGGATGGGAAAGGCGCCAACCCTCTCAATTTTCCTTCATTTTAAATTTCAAAAGTGTAATTAATGAAATTAAATGTTGTAAGGATGGAAGAGTCACGTCTATGCCTTTTTATAGGCTATAGATAAGGTCACCTTAAATGGATGAAATGATGATGTCTCTAGATCCGATTCAGAATAGATTGGGAATTGAATGTAATTCAATGAAATTAATGAGAGTTAGGTGAGTTGGAGGGAGAGCTCGAGGAGCCTCTCTTTGGTGAAATCTCATTGTATCAAAATTCATTAGATTTAGGATGAGGAAGGGATGAGTGAGTAGAGAGATAAAGAGAGGATATAAGATCTGAGACTCAGTTGCAGTCCAATCTTTTGTACACACCTGTAATTGACATTCACCTTAATATAAAGAAGTGCAGTTTTTCCTGCATATGATTCTTTGTGTTTATGTGTTTTAAGAATGAATGGTGTCGGTGTGTTATATATGCATATGTTGTAGATGTATGTTAGTTTATTATTTCAGGGTAAGGATATAATTCTCTATCTATGAGGAGGTTGAATTTTTTCGGGTTCTCAAGGCTTGTGCAAGGAGTGCACACCAGAGTTAGAGAAAAATCTTGGAAGCCAGTGAAAGGAGTGCACTTGAACTCTCTTTTGAGTTTAGAGAAGAGCGTTCCAGGTGGGCACGCTAGGATAATACAAAATCCCAAGAGAATCCTCAAGGTTACTGAATACCTTGGAGGAAATTCTATGTAGAAGGCACATAAGATAGAGTTGTTGAATACTTTGAAAGATCTATCAGGTGGGCATTGAGCAGGTGCGAGTGTGTGCAAGGAGAACTGTGTTTCGAGTTTAGAGGGAGAGAGAGAGAGAGTGACAAGGAGAAGACACTCACAGAACACTCTGTGAAGCTCAACAAGGAGTGTTGTGAGCGGGTGCAAAGAGTGCACAGGACCAACACCTTCTGAAGTGCTGGGGAAAGTTGAAGGAACCAGAGTTGTTGAACACTTTGGGGGAATAATATCTGCAAGGTGTGGATCGAGTAGGCACAAGAAGTGTGCGAGAACTCCATTTTGAGTTCTGTGAGAATATTTCTGAGAGGGAATACCATAAGCTTAAGAATCAGAGGAGATTCTATGCAAGTTTTCATGGAAAGGCCTATGCAAGGAAGGCAAGAGGTAGAGATAGTCTGAAACCTATGTTGTGGGGAAAGCGCAAGGCGTGCTTAGGAGAACTTGTTTCAATTTCGACAAGCTCAGGAGGGAGAGAACTAAGTGCTATGAGGGCGCCAAAATTTTTCTGGTAAGGTAGGAAGCCTGAACCTCTTTAGGTTCGAGCACATTTAAGCTAAGTAGAAATAACATTTTCAACATCTGAGGAAGAAGACAAGTCATTTGGACTTGCAGAGAGAAGTTCAAAGGGCCGAGCCCCTTTGAGTTTTAAAGAATTCAAGCTCATGAGGGATAGAGGTTCCCAAAAGCGCAAGTCGAGACCCCCAAACAATCATGCTCATAGGAGGGTCAAAGGAACTAGCCTTTGAGTAGTTTCAAAATAAATCCTTCATTCCAGAGGAAAGTGAAAAGTGCAGAAGAGAGAAGCTACAGGAGTCGTCGATTCTTGACAGGAGAGTAGATCTAGACCGCCAGATGAGAGTCCAGAGAGAGGGGGAGTACACACAATGAATCATTGTCGAAGGCAGGATATGGACTAACAATATCCGTTTGAGAGTTGGCAGGTGATATGAAAACCATTAGATATGAGAGAATCAACATAGAGGATAACCATGGAGTCTTTAGACACTTCTTGGTTCAGAGGCTTTAAAGTGTTTGAGGAGAGAGGGATAGTTGAAGTCCAAGAGTTCTGAAGCCAGTTGGAACTGTCCATCGTCTACAGGGACAGGTGGTAGTAGATCAAATAGTCTGGGAGATAAAGCTACAAAATATTGTTGTGGAGGAAAGCGCAATCTTCGCGAAGTTGCGAAGGGTGGAGAAGATATGGGTCATTGGATCTAGAAGGACACGTGGTCGAGATACCTGTGTTTCAGAGAAAAGGTACTCCAGAAGAATTGAGGAGTGGAGATGCAAGGACTCACGAAGCTTGAAGTCGCGAGGTCGTCAGGGTCATCCGTGAAGGAGGACACTTGGCATAAGATATTCTAGTCCTAATACTTAGCACTCCAAAGGTTTTGTGGAGAGGTGGTTCAGAATTACACAAAGTGTCGGAGCCCAAAGTTAATGTGGGTCGTTGATCCCAAAGAAGAACATGGACCGTCGATCTGTGAAGGGACGCATGGAGGACAGAGGTTCACTCCATTGGAAAGCCACTCCAGAGGATTTGTGGGGTGTGTAGGAGGATTCAGCCGAAGCCCAAACTCCGAAGAAAGAGACTGAGTCATCGATCTCAGTGAGGAGTGTGGATCGTTGATCTCGTTTCCTTCGTTTCGGAGGATTGTTCCTCCGAAAGAATTGGTCATCGCGTAAAGTGAAAATTCTCGGATCTCGTAGCTCTGAATCTCTCTTTGGATAGGTGCCTGATCACAGTCGTAGGTCATATGAGGATAGGGGGCCTAGGAGAAGGAGGTAGAACCCGTTATTCAAAAATTCAAAAGGAGAACATGGGATTAGCAAGAGCTCACAAGTTTTCATAGAACCTGTGACTTAGGAGTTAAGGGGTCTGTGTGAAGCAGTTTTGGATTCCATCAGGGGCTTGAAGAGTCACTTTGACTCAATGTCTTGAATGATCCTTGACCGAGAGGTCGCAAAACCCCTAGGAGGGAAGAGGGGTTGCATCAAGTGGTATCAGAGCCTGATTTTGTTTGAAGACAAAGGAAAAAGGAGACATAGGAGAAAGTTTGATACCATCAAGTAGTATCAGAGCAGAAAATTGCTTGCAGATAGTAGGCAAAGGGAAGAGGAGATAATATGAAAACATCAAGTAGTATCAGAGGTTTAATCTCTCCTGTAGACAACAAATGAAGGGAAACATAGTGTGATGCTCTGTAAAGATTTTTACAAGGTGTGCAACAAATGGTAGACAAATAGGTAGGTTGAGGTAAGAGGAATATGGCTACTGAAGGCCATAAGTGGGGTCGAAGAGAAGACCATCAATAGAAAAGCAAGGTAGAAATTGGCAGGGATCTCAATGAGATAAGAGAAGAAATGGAAAGGCTAGCATTGAAGGTACAATAAGAGTCTCAAGTACATTTGAGGTACGAGTGGCCCATGAAGCAGAGGGATAAATGGTTTGCTCAGAGGTGGTTGGCCAAAAGGAAGCAACAAGTGTTGAGGAGGTGGTTGAGGCATGCTGAAAACCTCGGCACCACAGAGGAGAAGGTTTGCATTTGTGAGCCATAAGTAGGAGAAAACCGTAGTGATGAGGAGAGGAGATCAAGCATATATCTCATGAAATTCCAGAGGATAAGTGATGAAATTTTAGGTTTCCAGGTGGGAAATGAAGTGAGATCAGTTGATCTCATAGACTGCCAGGAGGGCAGGAGTGAAATACCAAATTTCCAAGTGGGTAAGGGAGAAGATATGAGCTCATAGAAGAGTTTAGATCAATAAGGAGTGTTGATAGAGGAGGATCAAAAATGCATTCTTATCATTGGGGGAATTGAGATATTCCTTCCACATAGCCTAGTTGAGGCTAGAGTAGGTGTTGTAGATGAAACAACAGAAGGATAACCAACTGTGACTGTCATAAAGGAAGAGAAGGAACATATATTGAAGTCTTCCCAAACAGAAGAAGAGGAGCACACAGTTGAGTTTCTCACTCAATGGGATATGGAGTTGAATTTGTTGGAGGATTGGTTGGGCAATACAGAACCAGAAGACGGCTTCCAGGAGACAGTCATGCCAGATGGAGCATAATTCCAGCATGAGGAGAAGTTGGAGTTGTACTAGTAGGAGAACTGGAAGAAGCTAATCTGTCAGGGGAGGGAGCTGAGCAATAACTCAGTGATGAGCCTGGAGAATTGGATTTTGCAACAGAGTTTCTAGCTAGTGCCATAGGTGATAAAATCAACATGGGGGATCAAGACGATCTGACCTTTGATGTGTATGAGGAAGAGGAGTTGCAGCCGAGCAGATTGCAAAGGAAGAGCCAACCAGCTGAGCAACTGGAAGGGGTGATAGAAGAGATACATAGGCTGATGATGAAGTTAGCAAAAGAAGTTGTCAGCAAGAGGAAGATGAGTAGAGGAGGACCTATAGTCATAGTAGGGAAGCAACAACAAGAACAAATCAAAGGAGAAGGAGGACAACTCCAAAGAAGAGTTTGGGATCTAGGGGGATTTCAACAACGGATCAGAGGATATAATGATCAATAGCTCATGATTTTTCTAGAAGTGGAGTATGATGCAGGAGCATCGATCCGCCTCAGTAGCGCGCCTACTATTCAACACATTAACACACATTTAAGGAGGGGAGAGGCGCCAACCCTCTCAGTTTGCCCTCCTTTTAAATTAAAAAATGTAATTAATGAAATTAAATGTTGTAAGGCTTGAAGAGATGTATCGATGTATTTGTACAGGCTATAGATAAGGTCTCCTTAAATGGCTGACAGGATGATTGTTCTAGATACAATTCAGACTAGATGGGCATTGAATGTAATTCAATGTAATTAATGAGAGTTAGGTGAGTTGGAGGGAGAGCTCGAGGAGCCCCTCTTTGGTAAAATATCATTGTATCAAAATTCATTATATTTAGCATGAGGAAGGGATGAGCAAGTAGAGAACTCAAGAGAGGAGAGAAGAGCCAATACTCAGTTGCAGTCCGAGCTTTTGTACACACCTGTAATTGACATTCACCTTAATATAAAGAAGTGCAATTTTTCCTGCATATGATTCTTTGTGTTTATGTGTTTTAAGAATGAATGGTATCGATGTGTTATGTATGCATATGTTGTAGATTTATGTTAGTTTCCGTTTGCAAGGTAAGTGTAGAATTCTCTATCTTTGAGGAGGATGAATTGTTTTGGGTTCTCAAGGCTTGTGCAAGGAGTGCACACTAGTGTTAGAGAAAACTCTTTGAAGCCAGTGCAAGGAGTGCACTTGAAATCTCTTTTGAGTTCAGAGAAGAGCGTGCCAGGTGGGCACACCAGGATAATTCAAAATCCCAAGAGGAGCCTCAAGATTACTGAATACTTTGGAGGAAAGTCTGTGTAGAAGGCACAAAAGACAGAGTTGTTGAATACTCTGAAAGATGTTCTAGGTGGGCATTAAGCAGGTGTGAGTGTGGGCAAGGATAAATTTGTTTCAATTTTAGAGGGCGAGAGAGAGAGAGTGCCAAGGAGAAGACACTCATAGAGTCACTGAACACTTTATGAAGCTCAGAAAGGAGTGTTGTGAGAGAGTGCAAAGAGTGCACAAGACCAACACCTTTCGAAGTGTTGGGGAAAGTTGAAGGAAACAAATTTGTTGAACACTCTGGGGGAAGAATCTCTACAAGGTGTGCATCGAGGAGGAAAAAGAAGTGTGTGAGAAATCCATTTTTATTTATGTGAGAAGGTTTCCTAGAGGGAATACCATAAGGTTAATACTAGGAGGAGAGTCTATGCAAGTATGCACAGAAAGGCCTATGCAAGGAAGGCAGAAGGTAGAGACAGTTTGAAACCTAGATTGTGTGGAAAGCGTAAGGAATGCGTAGGAGAACTTGTTTCAAGTTTGAAAAGATCAGGAGGGAGAGCACTAAGTGCCAGGAGGGCGCCACAATTTTTCTGGTAAGGCAAGAAGCCTGCACCTCTTTAGGTTCGAGCGCGTTTAAGCTTGGGAGAAATAACGTTTTCAATAGTGCAGGAAGAAGACAAGTCATTTGGAATTACAGAGGGAAGTTCAAAGGGCCGGGCCCCTTTGAGTTTTAAATAATTCAATATTAGGAGGGATAGTGGTTCCCAAAAGCGCAAGTCGATACTCCCAAGCAATCATGCTCACATGAGGGTCAAAGGAACTAGCCTTTGAGTAGTTTGAAAATAAATCCTTCATTCCGAAGGATATCGCAAAGTGAATAAGGGAGAAGCTACACGAGTCATCTATTCATGGAGGGAGAGTAGATCTGGACCTCCATATGAGAGTCCAGAAAGAGGGGGAGTATGCACAGTGAAGGATTATTGAAGGAAGGAGACATACGAAAAATATCCATTCGAGAGTTGGCAAGTGATCCAACAACCGTCAGATATGAGAGAATCAACATGGAGGATAGTCGGGGAGTCTTTCGGCACTTCATGGTTTAGAGGCTTTAAAGTGTTTAAGGAGAGTGGGATAGTCGAAGTCTCAGAGTTTCGAAGCCAGCCGGAACCATCCATCATCTAGAGGGACAGGTGGCAGCAGATCAAAGAGTCTGGGAGATAGAACTCTGGAATATTGGCGTGGAGAAAAGCGCACTCTCCACGAAGTTGCGAAGGGCGGAAAAGATATGGGTCATTGGATCCAGAAGGACACGTGGTGGAGATACATGTGTTTCAGAGAAAAGGCACTCCAAAAGAATTGAGGATTGGAGATGCAAGGAATTGCGAATCCTGAATTCATGAGGTCATCAGGGTTGTCCGTTAAGGAGGACACTTGGCATAATATCTGCTAGTTCGGAGACTTAACACTACGAAGGTTCTATGGAGAGGTGGTTTGGAATTACCTGAAACATAGGAGCCCGAAGTTACTGTGGGATGTTGATCCCAAAGAAGAACGTGGACCGTCGATCTGCGAAGGGACGCATGGAGGATGAGGGTTTAATCCATTGGAAATACACTCTAGAGGATTTGTGGCTTGTGTAGGCAGATTTGGCTGAAGCCCAAATTTAGAAGAAAGAGACAGAGTTGTTGATATCAGTGAGGAGCATGGACCATTGATCCTGTTTCAATCATTTCAGAGGATTGTGCCTCCGAAATAATTGGCCGCTGTGTGAAGTGAAAATGCCCAGAGCCCGTAGCTCCGAAGCGCCCTTTGGATAGGCGCCTGATCATAGTCAGAGGTCATATGAGGAGAGGGGGCCTAGCAGAAGGAGCTAGTGCCCATTATTCAAAAATTCAAAAGGAGAATAGGGGCTTAGTATGATCCTGTGGGTTTTCATAGAACCTGCGCCCTAGGAGTTAAGGGGCCTGTGTGAAGCAATTTTGGGTTCCAACAGGGGCCCAAAGAGTCACTTCGACTCAATGTCTTGAACGATCCTTGACCGAGAGGTCGCATAACCCCTAGGAGGGAACGAGGATGCATCAGTAGTTGAGGTCATGTTAGGTTTCCTGATCAAATTATTCCAGTCAGAGTCAGGTCAAGTTATTTGCATTAATTTTGATGAGTTCCTAGCTAATACCATCCACAAACAACTAGTGAACTTCCACTCTCTTAGACACTTCATATAATGTACATATCTGATGAATATTTTTCTCATCAACAATGATGCAGAGATCCATGAAGCATAATCAATATCTATTGAAAGAAATAAGATGAATTCAATAATTTGATCAATAAAGTCATGTCAAAGGCCTACTAGATGATTTTAAATGTTAAATTGCCCAAAGTTATTAAAGAAATGAGAATTCACCTGCAAAATCCAGAAGACAAAGTAGGAGATTGGACCCTTTTCATAAATTCTATAGTAATATGGGTATATGGATTTCATGAGTTTCATTATTTGTTGTCCATCTTTTTGACCCCCAGATTTTTTTCTCTAGAGTTCATAAGACAAAAAATCATCTTTGAAACTGAAAATTTCATCAAATATTATAGATCAAGCAATATAAAGTTTCCTTTTGTGATTTACCCATTCATTGTAAAATATAGAACATGTCTAGCACAGGTTGAGGCAAAGCTCAATTTTTATTTTTTTTGCACAAATTCCAGGTAAAAAATATGATCCTCATCAGATCATATCTAGAAGGAGGCAAATGAACAAGAATGCTCCATATGAGCATGAGCCTATTGAAGGAATGTATAATTTTGTAAATATTGAAGAATGTGTGGATGTTGAAGCCCCTGTACAAAAGGCACCAACATAACAGAGTATTCCAAAGGTGGTAATTAAGCTTCCAAAAGCTAGTACACATAGTAAGAGGACTATTTCAAAGGCAATGGACATAGACCCTGAACACACTTCTAGAAAAAAAATGAAAACCATCCAAACAGAGTAGTATGTAGACTTGGAGGATGAAGGGCCTAAAGAAAAAATAGGTTTAGACATGGTGGAGAGTGGCACAAGTGTAATTGAATGGATAGTTGATCAACTGGAAAGTGAAGGCAATTTAGGCACCTTCCATAACCAGAAATACTATTTTTCTCAGGCCTCAAAGGAAGCCTACCAGTCAAAGGAATATCCATCTAAATGGTATGAAAATAAAATAAAGGAATCACTAAGTGACATCATGAATCTAATGCCTGAGGTAAATAAATATTTCCAACAGAAGTCTTCATTATTCACAATCATAGACACAGAAAGGAAAACATTCAACATTTCCATAGCAGAAGAAGATAAGGTCTATGAGATCAAAATAAAGTATGATAATATCAGTGCCCCGAATAAGGTTCAATTACACAAGAAGACTAATGACCTTCTATATTCAAATTATTTAAATTTAAATTTGAAAAATACAAAATTAACATCACTAGCTGCCAAGCTTGAAGGTCATCTCTGGCAGGAAAAAGCATCAAGTAAAGCATGACAGATTGAAATAAAGAAACTTGAAGATGATGGCCCTAAAGAAATGAAAGCCTTACTGGATGAGAAAGACAAAGTGATTCTCAGCCTGAAGAAAAAGTTGAAAATTCCTACTACAGAGCATCCACAGACTGCAGAACTTGTAGCATTGGAACATGAAAATTATGCTCTCAAGAAGCAATCACTAGATTTTCAGGCTAAATTTCTGCAATTGGAAAAGGACAAATTAGAATGGTTAAAAGAAAAGACAGAAATGACAACTAGAGTCATAGATTTGTCTTTTGTTGTACCCTCTGTTACACCCTCTGCTACTGAAATAAAATCAGGCACTGAAGACATTGTCCAGGAAATGTCTTAGTTTAGCTTAAAGGATGGGGAAATAAAAAAATTGAAATAGAATATCAAGAAAATGGAACAAGAGGCACACAAAAGGGATGAAAGAGTATCACAACTTAATAAGGAAAATGCAATCCTTCATGAAAAGATGAATAAGTTAAACTCCAAGCTTAAAGGAAAAAGTTTTTTACAAGGAGCCAAACACATCATCTGGGAATCCATACCATATAAGGTTACAAAACTCAGGGTATATCTAATTTTTGTTAATGATGAGGACACATTGCAGTTTTGGCTAAACAGGGATGGAAAGTTATTAATGAAACTTTATCAAAAAGACCAGTAGAATGGGCCCATAACACTATCAATATCCTTAATACAGTGCCTTCATCAAGTTTGCACACAATTTGGGGTCAAAGATATATCTTCTTTGATAATAGGGGCTAGAAGAATCATAACCAAGCACAACCTCTTGAATTTAGTCCAGAATAAAGCATCCCAATTGGAAAAGAGTGTTCAGGATTTTAAGGATTTGTTTAAAGAACTATTTATCAAAGATATTCCATCATTCTGGGATGGAAAGGGAAATTTACACAAACAATAATCCTACAATGCACTCTTCACACAAGAGAGGATGGATCACTCTAGGTTTGAAGACTTAAATGAAGTTTTAAAGGGGGAAACTCTGGTAGAAATGTTAGCCATAGATTTTGAAATTTTGAATAAATTTAAGATAATGAAATTAGGCTTGCCTGTCATGTCGTATGCCTCTTGCATCGTTTTGGAAATTTTAATAAAATAAATGATGGATTATGATATTCCTTCTGAATTACAGTGGAATGAAATACTAAGATTGGGTAAAATTAAATGTAATTTTCCAGGTCCTAGTAAATGACCATCCAATTGTAAACGAAGTATGGGTCCAGACATCAACCAATCATATTAAGACAGTACCAAGGTCAAAGGGGCAAAGATAATGATAAAGTTGTTGAAATATCTCAAGGATCCTGATTTTCTGAACTACTACTTTTTTATAAATATTGTAACACATAATGTACAAAGGGTGGGAGAAAGTTTGATGAATTAAGTCTTTTGAGAGTCTTTGTACTGTAATATTTTCCTGAAGAATTAATAAAGTTGGGTGATCCAAGGCTTCTGGGATCCAGCCTTGCTTCATAGATTCATGCGCCAGTGACTGTGTAGCATGTTCACTTCAGTGTATGTTCTTCTTTCAGTTTATTTCTCTCTTTCCATATCTGAATGATATTAAATTAAAATATTATTTCAAAATTCATCATGTTGATGCTCTATAACATATTTTAGAATATCAATGGTGTTTTCTTCTGCCAAAACAATTTAAGAAATTTCAAAATCTGATTTCTTAAAGTGATGATTTATGTTTTGCTTACGTCCTTTCTACTACAATGTCATTTAAATTAAACCAACACACATTTAGTGTCTATCTTTTCTCTGAAGTATTTTCCCATTAATTGACAGATTACCCACATATTCATAAGCTTGAACCTTTTCACTCCATGCCCAATGGATTTCTCACAGGCTTAAACATCAAATCCCATCCAAAACTTTATTCACAATCCAAGGACCCAACCTCAAGAAACAAAAAACAAATCAGTGATTTCAGTGACTGATTTTGGAGAGAGGCCTCTTTGAGAATGGAAGGGTTAGATTCCAATTTCTAAAGTTGGTTTTTGGTTACCTCTAGGTTTCTTTTCTCATCCTAAAGAAATTATGGAGTGGTAACAGAATTGCAGGATAAATTCTATTGCTTTTCAATGCAATGCACATTGCATCCAAATGCTTAATTCTTTTATGTCAATATGTCAGGATTTTTGGAAATTCTTTTCCACTTTAATTTCCCTACACGTTCAATGAGGTTTTCATGCATTTGTGTTTGTAACTTTGTATATATTTTGTGACTAAGCATATCATAACCATGACAAAGAAAAATAATATAAATATAGAATGAAAAAAAATGAAGCCACAACATACAATTTCAGAGTATTCTTTTACTGTATTGCATAGATTTCACTCCATAGTTATGATTTCCACTTAATGTGGCTATCTTTTAACATTTAAGGTGTCAAGACTCACCGAAAATAGATTGTTCCACTTATCTTTTGTATGTTTCAACAAAGGCCTTCCCAAAGGTTCCAACTTATTTTGAAATTTCTACAAATTGTGGTAGTCTATTTCCTCAAGATTTTATAATTGGGTTTGCTTATTTATGAATTTTAGAGACCCTTTAAAATCCAATTTTAAACGTATGAAAGGTTTTATATGAAGGGAAAACAAACTAGAAAAATATACATGAAAGGAAACACATACTTCAGGTCATCACCACATGAATCTTTGGTATGAAAAAACTCTCGACATCTCCACTTGTATTCTTTCAAATTCAAAACTTGTTACAATGATAAATACATTTTGTCCTTTGTGCTTCTGACAACCATGAATACATCAAAACCTACAATATTTATACAACAATTCATTTCATTCGGTTTGAACCGATTACAATAGAATACAAAATTTCAGTTCACAAAATCTGGGATTTGTGGATATTCCTGCAGTTTGGTCATTTATCTTTGTCCTTTGACTTTGATTGTATCTTCATTTGATTTGATTCCTTTTTGTCAATAAATGGAAATCATTTATTCGATCCTGGGAAATTATATTTGGTCTTTCCCAATATGACTATTTCCTTCCATTGCAATTTAGAAGGAATCTCATAATCTGCCATTTCTTTCATTAAAATTTCCAAGTCAATACAAGTGGAATAAGACATGACAGATAGACCAATTTTGACTGTCTTAAACTGATTTAGAATTTCAAAATATGTACTCAGTTTATCAACTAAAGTAGCCCCTTTCAAACCCTCCTTCAGGGTTTCAAATCTGGAGTGGTCCATCCTTGATTGAGTCAATAGTGCATTATATTCTTCTTGATCCTGCAACTTACCTTTACCATCCCAGAATGATGGAAGGCCCTTTATGAACAATTCTTCAAATAAATTCTTCAAATTTTGCACACTTTGTTCCATCTGTATTGCTTTATTTAGAACTGATTTCAAAATATCATGTTTTGTATTAATCCTTCTGGCCTAGATGATCAATGCAGTTATGTCCTTTACCACAATGGTCTGAAGATATGTAGGAGGAACTGAGTTGAGAAGATTAATGTCATTTTGTGCCCATTCAGATGGATTTTTGGCTAAAGTCTCATGAACAACAATGCATCTATGCTTGGTTGTGATTGCTATATTATCTTTATCACTTACAAAATTCAAATATGATCTAAATTTAGCAGCCTCAGTAGCTATAGAATCCCATATTATATGTTTATCTCCTTGCAACAGACCTTTAACTCTCAATCTTGAATTCAACTTATTAATCTTCTCCTCCAAGACTACCTTTTCCTTTTGAACTTGGGATATCTTTTCATCCTTTGTGCGCACTTCCTGCTCCAATTTCTCCATGTTTTCCTCTAACCCTTTGATCTCTCCTTTCAGACTGACTTGCGACATAGCCTGAACAATGCCTTCAGTGGTTGATCCAGTTCCTACAACAGGAGATAAAACCATGACTTTATTTACCAACTCTACCTTTTCTTTAGACCATTCCATCTTTTCCTTTTCTAGCTGCAAAAGCTTATCCTTCTAATCCAGTGCTTCCTTCCAAAATGTTTCTTTTTCCTTCTCTAAAGCTACCAATTCTGTTGTCTGTGGGTGTTCTATAGTAGGCATCTTCAACTTTTTCTTCAAACTCTGAATTATTTTATCTTTTTCATCCAATAAAGACTTCAGACCTTCAGGACCTTCAAACTCAAGCCTTTTATTTTGAGTTTTCCAAGCTTTGTTGGTTTCCTTTTCATGTCTTAGATGTCCCTCTAATTTTGCAGTTAAGGATTCCATCTTTGAATTTTTCAAATTTAAACTCAAAAAATCAGAATACAACAAATCACTGGCCTTCTTGTGTAATTTCACTTTGTCAGTGGCACTTATATTGTCATATTTGATTTTAATCTTTGACACTTTATCCTCCTCTGCAACTGCAATATTAAAAGTTTTATTTTCAATATCCCTCACAGTGAACAAGGAAGATTTCGGTTGACAATTGTTTTGTACTTCAGGGAACAAATCCCTTATTTCACTCAAAGCCACATTTCTCTTTTAAACATATTGTTTTGCTAAGTCTTCTCTAGATTGATAAGCTGCATCAGGTGCTTTATCAAAATAATATTTTTGACTGTGAAAAATTCTTGAGCTTCCTTCACTTTCAAACTGAATTCTTTCCTCAATTTCTACAATGTTGGTACCACTTTCCACAGTGTTCAAATTCAATTGATCTCTAGGTCCTTCATCTTCCAAATCTACAATCTTCTCTTGCTGAACAATTTTCATCTTCTTTTTAGCAGTTTGTTCAACATCAATATCCATAGTTTCTGAAATGCTTCTTTTGTTGTAGACACTAGCTTTGGGAATTTTAATCACCAACTTTTGAGGAGCTTGTTGTGTTTGGACTTGCTGCAATGGTGCTTCCACATCAATACACACTTCCAGATTAGCTAGTTTATCCAAGCCTTCCATATTCTCATGTTCATAAGGTGCATTTTTATTCATTTGTCTTCTCTTGGATATGATCTGATGTGGATCATATTTTCTTCCTTGTATTTCTAAAAATCCAAAGTCTTTGAGTTTTTGTTTAACCTGTGATAAACATTATATGGACTTAACAAAAAAATTACAAATAACAAAGGCGAATTTGATGTTAGAGGTTATGTGCAGTTTGATGAAATTCTTTGTCTCAGTCATAATTCTCTGTTTGATGAACTCAAGAGAAAAAATCTCGGGAGTCAGGAAAACATGTAACAGATAAGGAGACTCATGAAAACCATATACCTAGATCAATGTCGAATGCAGAAAAAGTACCCAATCTCCTATTCTATTTTCTGGATTTGGCTACAGTTGAATCTTCAGGTCCTCCAAAACTCTGGGTAAACTTGTATTGAAAATCATAGAATAGATTCTTGACATGACCTTGTTGATGAATATGAGCAAAGTGATTCTTTTACATTCAATATATACAAAAGATGTTTCAAGGATTTCTTCATGGTTACTTGCTAAGAAAACCTTTAACATATATGTATAATATTTGAAATGTCTCAAAGAGTTGAAAATCACTAGCTGCTTGTGAATGGTGTCAGCTAGGAATTTATGAAAATTAATTTGGACTGACTGACCAGAATCTGACTTGAAAACAATAAAAATAAAACCAAGCATGACTTCAACGACATATTTATCACTATCTAGATCTAGGACTCGACTCAACATGGAACAAAGCCACTGAAATTCAATGACCATGATGTTGATACTCATTGGTAAGGTGATACTCATTGGTAAGGACAGACTCTTTGACATTTGTTCAAATTTAATGATTTGTTGTATAAATTGACTATTGAGCTCTGGCTGATATTCTATGTAAACCCTAATCACTTTTTCTTCGTTGAATGGATTAGAATTAAAGGAAAATGCTTCTGGGATCCACGATGACGGGATGAATACCTGGAAACAGGTTGTGATGGTGCAAAGCTGGGCTGCAATAGAAAAATGGTGGTCGCGATAATGTTCCAAGGGTCCCCGAGTTTGAAAATAATAAAAAAAAAATGCCAAATCGACCTTTTATACTTTTCACTTTGCGGAGATGTGGACTGAAGGTTTTAGAACAACCCGCTTGTCGTTCCGCAATCAACCTGACACTGACCCGTACTCCTCGATGGAAACCATGATTTGGATTGTCGGACCACACGTCAGAATTATCCCCCGCGCAACTTCAAAGTCCACGATGCTTCCTGGCCGTCGATTCTGATGGATCGTGATCAAAGTTACTAGTGCCTACTCTAATTTATTTCTTCGCCAAATTTAACTGCTTTGTGCCTTTTTTAACCTTCCAT
>JZKD02S0694263.1:461256-471865 GCA_000966675.3 Picea glauca | reverse complement strand
AATCCCCCATCTTTCATAAATTTTCTCACTTTTGCTACATCATCCCACCTGCAAGCTGCAGCGTAGACATTTGATAAAAGCATCGATGTTGCAGTGTCGTCTGGGTACAACTTAAAAATATGCTCTGCTGCATATTCTGCTACCTCCACATTCACATGAATTCTGCAGGCACCAAGCAAAGTCCGCCACAGCACAACACCAGGTTCAAATGGCATTTGTTTAATAAATTCCCGTGCTTCCCCGAGGCAGCCAGCCCTTCCAAGAAGATCCACCACGCAAGCATAGTGCTCCATACTTGGCAAAATTTCATGATTCCGAAAAATGGAATTAAAGTAGTAACGACCTTCATCAACTAGTCCTCCATGACTGCACGCAGTGAGAACACTAACAAAGGTACTGCCATTGGGTTTCATGCCTTCTTGTTGCATTTGTTCAAACAACTGAAGAGCCTTCTTCCCTAACCCATGGTTGGCATAGCCTGCAATCATCACATTCCATGAGACGACATCTCGTTTCACAATTTTGGCAAAGACATTGTCTGCATCCTGTATTCTCCCACATTTAGCATACATGTCAACAAGAGCACTGCCAACAAAGATATCAGACTCTGATCCAGTTTTGATAATGTGGGTATGAACCTGCTTGCCTTGTTCAAGAGCTACTATGCCGGCGCATGCTTTTAGCACACTAGAAAAGGTGACCTGGTAAGGCTTTATGCCCACATTTTGCATGAAGCAGAAATGTTTCAGGGCTTCTTCACCTTGTCCGTTAAATGCATATCCTGCAATAATGGAGTTCCACGATACTGCATCTCGTTCAGGCATTTTGTCAAACACATTGCGTGCATACTCTATTTTCCTGCACTTTGCATACATATCTACAAGAGCACTCCCCACAATCACATTCCACTCGAATTCAGTCCCAATTAGGTGAGCATGTATCTGCTTGCCTTGTTCCAGAGCTGCAATCCTTGCGCAAGCTCGGAGAACACTGGTGAATGTGAAGTCATTGCCCTCCGTTTTTGTCCTCTGCATTTGGCGACAAAGCTCGAGAGCCTCCCAGCAGAGGTCGTTCTGAGCATATCCTGCAATCATTGCAGTCCATGATATGGTATTTCGTTCAGTCATTTTGTCAAACACTTGGCGAGCATTCTCGACGCTGTTGCACTTTGCATACATGTTGAGAAGATTATTTGCTAGATAAATCTCAGGCTCTACGCCATTTTTGATAACGTGGGCATGTACTACTTTGCCTTCAACCAGAGATCTCGTGCTTATACATATCCTTAAACGACGAGCATATTCTACAATGTCTCCAATGCATTTCATGAGGGCGATAATACAAAAACTGAGCGAGTTGAGAATGAGCCATAACTTACCTGCATTTTGCAGTCATTGTATCTTTTGGTTACCAATATTTAAGTACCTCTTTCTGGGTTTTAAAATCTTCTTAAATTGAGTGTTTCAAGATCAAACCCTTTCAAACCATAACTTATCCAACGCAATTTGATCAATTAAGAATCCCAACTCAAGTAAACTATAGAGTCCCCTAAAATTTCCATTCTGATAAAGGTTGATCTTCTCCTGTCTTTGGAATCCGATTTTTCTTTTTTCAAAAATGACTACCTTGGTACATAAACAATCAAATTGCATGGCTTTATGTTCCAAATTACAAGATAATATCATTATCCACATAGTAAACTTGTTACCTGCAAATCATTTTTGGTGTTATCATACATTGTCTTTTTGGTGTTATCTTACATTCAGTTAGTGCTCATGTATTTTTTAACAACTTTACTTAATAAAGAGTTTAAATTGTTTAACAATTGAACACCAAAAAAATACACACAAAGAAAAGGAGTGTGATAAAGTTAACTATTAGGAGAAGTACCCTCATGATAGCAAACCTTTTCCATTAAATAATTATTGTTGTAACGAGTTGATTTAATATGAATATTTGGCTGGAGGTTACAACACTCAGTAAACACATGAATACTCACTAAAACAGACACACGAGGAGGACAAATTACTGAGAGAAATTTACCCCTATTTCTAGGTTCATTCATTCTATATTTGCTCACGTTTGTTTTATTGTATTGTTTAGCAAGTACAGGCCAGAGACATTCATTACCTATTAATATTGATGTGATGAAAAGGTCAGATGAGTGGACTACCTCACTGACATTTGATCTGGGTTTTTCAGGTAGCCAAGCTCCTACATTGATTAGTCAGCTTATCGAAACAAAGGCGATTACTAAGCCTTATGTGCTTGTGATAGACAAGGTTACTGCTCCTTCTACAGGACCGTGTTTTAGGTAGGATTTTTCACAACAGCAGGGCATAAACCCATTAAAAGTTCCATTATCGACTGGTTTATGAGGGAAAATTTCTTGGAAGGCGAACATGAAGATACGCAAGATGGTATTGGGGTCTGATGTAGGCCTGGAAGAGGCCTCTAGGTTAGCACTTTGTGGGGTGGTTGGCAGGTTAGCCTATCTGTATCTTAGTAAAGGAATTTTCCTGAAATGGCAGGAAAACCAGTGGACATCTTTTCTGGGTTACAAGCCAGAAATCCATCATTTGACGAAGGGGTGGCTGGGTTTTGTTTGTAAATCATCGGAGGATGCTACTAGACTTTTAGAATCGTCATGGATAAACGAGGGGTGCAGTTTGATGTGAAAGCGTTGGAGGGTGGCATTTGACCCAGAGACATAACATTTTCAGTTTCGCCATCTGTGGGTTCTTATGCCTGGACTTCCGTTACATTTGTGGAATATAGGAGCTCTGTGAGCCATAGGGAACTCCTTGGGGAAATTTCTTGCAGTGGATCCGGTAGCCCTGTCTAGTTCGTCAAGGAAATTGGATAGAGTCTTAGCCGAAATGGAAATTCATGGCGGTTTGCCTGAGGTACTGGACATTGAATGGCGCAGCCGAAACATTTGACAGAAACTGGATTTCCTTGGTTTACCTTTTCGTTGTAGTCTTTGTTGTAGTACTGGTCATGTTCGTAGAGAATGCACAGCTACGCCTTATGAAGAGGAGTCCGAGGACACCCTTTTACAAAGAGACCCGTTGGAGTACATGACAGAGGTTGATTCATATGGTAGTGAAGGTTTGATGTTTGACTCGGGATCTACTTTTCTGGAGGAGGATTAGGCCTCACTATCTGGTAAGTTGAAACATCACTGCCCTGGTTTTTTTTCTTCACTGTCCTTTTGGGAAAAAGAGACCTTAGATAAATCCATTTGGCTACAGTCCTCTACTTCTGGTAACCCTGATTTGGTACCTGTTGACTTACATAAAGGAGATGTTCCAGTGATGGTACCCGTGAGTCCTTCAAGAACTACCCCTTGTTCAAGTGTTGGGAATGAGGATTTAGGTGATTTACCCGCAGCTTCCCTTAAACCCTCAGTTTTGGAGCCTCAGTTCTCAACCGAGGTCCTTCCCTACCCTGTCATTTCTCCTCTGGCCAACCCTCCTTTAGACAGAAGGAGCACTCAACCACTTCCGGGTTATGGAGAGTCGGAAATTGATGAACCAACTCTCAATGCATTCCTTGACTCACTCATTCCATTTGTCCGGGATAATAAAAAAGCCACTAAATTACCAGTCTTTAAAGGGAAGATGGTTGTTGATTTTGGGATGGTTTTAGAGGGGACTTCTTCCTGGATTACTTCAGGGGAGGGGAAAGACTTTGCTTGGTCGCATGGAGTCAGGATTGAAATCTCGCCCTTAAAAACCAGAAGCACCCGGAAAAAACAGGCTACGCTACCACAAAATACTGTTCATTTCTCTTCTTCTCCCATTGATGGAGGGCCCCTTAGAACAGTGAAAGCCCAGACACGGGCTAAATAATGTTATTATTGTATTTGAACATTAGAGGGACGGGAGGCACCCTTAAAAAGGCCTCAGTTAGAAGACTTTTGGATCAGACTCGCTCGGAAATTATTTTTTTCCAGGAAACTTTGGTGTCGGCGCAAAACTCCAGAGATATCATGCTTGCCCTAAGACCTTCATGGGCTTCGTGTGCGATTAATGCCTTGGGAACCTCCAGAGGCCTACTTGTCTCTTGGGATCCAACAGTTTTTGAACTGGTTCCATTTCTCACGATTGGTCTCATATTGTTAACATGTATCTGCATTAAGGAAAAGCGAGAAATAACATTGTTGAACATTTACGGTCCGTGCACAGATCGCTTAAGTTTCTGGAAGTCGATGGCATATAATGGTTTATTGGATAAAAAGAACTTGATAATAGTTGGTGATCTAAATTTCGTCCATTCTCCGGATGAAGTTTGGGGGGGAACGACCAGGCAGGCTACCTTTGATGAATTTTACATGGATCTTTTTGGAGATAGAAAGTCGGTAGATGTGAAATCAACAAAATTGGTTCCGACTTGGCGGAATGGCCGGGCAGGATTGGAAGTGGTGGCTAGAAGATTAGATCGGTGTTTTGTTTCTGAAGAATTGTTATTATCAGTTGGTTTGTATCGATCCTGGGTAGAGTATCCATTTATTTCAGACCATGCACCAATTCTCCTGCAGTTGGAAGTCACTCCGGATCAAAAGGCCCTTCCATTCAAATTCAATGCACACTGCTTAACTGATTCAAAATTTGGAATACTTGTTCAAAAAACTTGGAATGATCCTTTATTCTTGACTGAAAGTGGTTTTTAGAAAATGATCGTGTGGAAATTAAGAGTATTAAAGGAAAAAACTAAACAATGGTATAGAGGAAAACAAGAAAGGAACAATGAGAAACTTAAAGATCTCGAAGCTAGAATCAAGTTATCGATCTTAAGTTTGATGGAAGATTCCACAAACCTGGATGAAGGTAGGAGCCTTTGCCTGAAAGAATTGGAAAGGAACAATATCCTAAGAGGCACAAAAGAAATGTGGAGGCTTCGTAGCAGGGCCATTTGGTTTTCTAGTGGAGACAACAATACAATTTTTTTTCATAATATTGCAAACTTCAATCAAGCTAGGAAACACATTTGGGAGATTATTGACATTGACGGGTTAAATTCTACTGAGCAGGGAGCTATTAAAGAGGCAACTTTTAAGCATTTCAAATAATTTTACATGGCTCAAGCAACTCTGAACACGGCCGAACAAGTAAATATTGTTGGTTATTTCCCCAAGATTTTCAAGGAGGAGGACTCCACTAGACTTTCCCAACATGTCTCATTGGAAGAATTAAAAAATGTTCTCTTCCAGTTAAAAAAAGAAAAGAGCCCAGGTCTAGATGGTTGGACCTCTGAGTTCTTTACACATTTCTTTGATGTTGTTGGCCAGGACCTTCTCAACATGGTGGAAGAAATGAGAAGGTTAGGATTGGTAGGGGCAACCTAAACTCGACTTTTTTTACTTTAATTCTAAAGGAAAACAAACCCAAAACCTTCGATGAATTTCGACCGATCTCATTATGTAATTTGTGTTATAAAATAATTTCAAATATTATCTCCAATCGGATAAAACATTTTCTTTCAAGCACGCTCTCTGCAGAACAATTGGGTTTCCTTTAAGGTAGGAGAATCCAAGAACCTATCAGAACAGTGCATGAACGTTTACACAATATTAAAAAGAAAAAGTGAAATGCCCTGGTTTTAAAGTTGGACTTAAGGAAAGCCTATGATTGTGTGGATTGGGACTTTCTAAGACTTATTCTGATATCAACGAGATGCGAAATTTAGTTGACCAATTGGATTATGGCTTGTGTGTCATCATCAACCTTTGCAGTTTTAATAAATGGGGAAGCCATAGGTTTTTTTAGGAATGGAAGGGGATTGCGCTAAGGGTGTCCTTAATCACCCCTGCTATTCATCCTTGTCATGGAAGGGCTCAATTTATTATTGAAAAAAAAACTTGGAGAAGGTATCATCTCAGGTATTAAAGTTTCTTGTCTTTTTAAGATTCTACATGTATTGTTTGTTGATGATGTTATTATTATGATGAGAGCGACTTTAAAGGAATGGTGGGAAATAGGCAAAATTATTTGTTTATTTTGCAAAGCCTCGGGACTAATGGTTAATCAGTCAAAATACACAGTCCATTATGCAGGGATATCGGGCAATGATCTTACTCCCTTCAAACATCTTCTTCCCTTTTCCTTTATAGAAATTTCTTCAGGATTCAAATATTTGGGATACTGGCTAAAGACTAGATCCTACAGGGCTAAATACTGGGACTGGCTGCTAACAAAAATTACTAAGAGAATAGAGATTTGGTGCAATAGATGGCTATCATTGCGGGGTAGATACACTCTGGTGAAAACTGTTCTAGAGGGCCAACCAACATATTGGATGTCAATGGAAGCTATTCCCCAATCGATATTAAATCAAATCAGAAAATTGATGTTTAAGTTCTTGTGGAATGGAAGAAAAGATTCTCAAAAAATCCACTTATGCAGATGGGAATTACTCTCAAGACCAAAAAAGTTTTGGGGCTGGGGTATTAGAAATCTGGTATGATTTAATACGACGCTCAACGCTAACACTTTGTGGAGGGTCTTGACTCAACAGGGGATTTGGCATAAGGTCCTAAGGGACAAGTACCTAAAGAATACTACAATTATTGATTGGTTCAGGTTGGCAAGTCAAAGAGTGAACGCGGCTTCAAGGATGTGGAATAGCTTGGTTCAAACTGTACATGTTATAATTCATTGGTTGAGTTGGTCTCCAGGAAAGGGACATAACATAAGTTTAGGAAGAGATCAGATCCTTGGTTTGGGACAAAAGTCTATCCTGTCCGTACAGTTATAAAGATCTATTCTTATCCAGAAAGGAATCTTTTCATTGGACCTGGCATCGGTCAATCAAGATCTGAATACATTAACTGAGGATTGGATTAGTTGTATGGAATTGGGGATCTAGGGAAACCTAGTAGCAGAATGGAATATTTTTTGTGATAACTTAAATGAGGTAGGGGTATCCCTCAATGAGATGAAAGACTCTTTGATCTAGACAGGAGGAGATTCTTCTGGTAGTTTGTCTGTGAAAAATATATATGTAGCACTAATCTCCACTTTTGAATGGCCATAGGTGAATGGATGGAAAAACAAACTTTGGAAATGGAAAATACAATTGAAGGAAAAACTCTTTATATGGATGGCTGTTGAAGACAAGATACTAACGTGGCAAGTATTACAGGGAAAAGGATGGCAGGGCCCCGTCCAGTGCCCATTTTGTAAGGCCGATAATGAAGACATCGACCATCTGCTAGTTCATTGTAAGTTTACTTAGTCACTATGGGATAATTTATCAATCCGTCTTAATCAAAAGTATCAATGGGAGGGACGGTCCCTAAATCATTGTTTTGAGTCTTGGGTAAAAGACAAGCGGTGTCCAATCAATTTGGTTGTTCGCCTTTGTTGGTTTGTTTGGGCCGAAAGAAACCAAGTTATTTTCGAAGATAAATCCCCTTCTTGCTGGGTAGTCATATTTAAAATGTTAAGAAATATATGTCCAGGTAACGTCCCAAAAGTTGTGAATGTTATTAAATGGAGCCCGATTTTTCAATATTTTGATCATATAATTGCCTTTTTTGATGGAGCGTCTATCCTGAAGGGTAGGAACTGTGGGGATGGGGGAGTATTAAATTTTTCTGATCAGAAAGCATGTAGATGGCATATAAATGGAGATATTGGTACAAATTCCAAAGCTGAGTTATTGGGTGTTTGGGTGACTTTAACTATTTCTAAAATGTGGAAAATTACAAAGTTAAAAATACTTGGTGACTCGAAGGTTATAATCGACTGGCTCAACAACAAAAGTAATTTAAATGCTATCGATTTAGAAGGATGGAAACACAGAACCAAGGATTTATCTTCTATGTTCCAAGAAACCAGCTGCATCCACATCTATAGGGAGCATAGAAAGGAAGCAGACCGCCCATCCAAACAAGCACTACTTGGGCTTTCAGGCAGATTAACTTATTACTATTGTGAAAATGGGAAGGTTGACCCACCAACTCACCTTAAGCTCTTTTAAAAATTTCCTTCCTACAACTGGCTGGACTATTGGTATTGAGTGAATCATTGAGATATTTTGGGTGATTAATCTTGGGAGACCAAAATTTTGTGTTAATATTGGGAAGAAAGGGATACTTAGTTTTGACTTTTACATTTTCTGTAGTGAAGGAATATTGTAGTCATCTTCAGACTTGTATTAGCTCATATGAGCTTGTAGATTCATAGCTATTATAGAGCTGGAAGGTGATGTAGAAAGTCATTGTTAGTAGGTGTCTATTTTGTTGTTTTGAAAACTGTGGGAAGACCATATTTCTTTTGGTTTTGGTATGGTATGAAGATGTAAATGAGATTATAATCTTAATATAATTTCGAGCAAATTTTCTATGGAAAAAAAAGTACCCAGGACTTTGGTTGAAGCTAACTCAAGCAAATTCAACAACATACAAAACAAAAAAATCGAAAGTAATGGGCACTTGGAATCTTTTTGAAAGTGACTTACAACATTAAGCATATCCTATTTATAATACATCCAGATTGCACCAAAGGTTTTTGTAATTAAAAAATTATTAGTGTTTCGAACACACAACTTGAAGTCATTATCAACTTAGACAATGCTATAAAAATTACTTATGTTACTCCATCTTTTGCTTTCATGAATCAAGTATTGGTTGTTCAATGATCAACAACTTCAACACTATCGCAAGTGAACCAACAATTTTGGGAGTTACAAAAGACTTCAATCAAGACCCACTTAATACTTATCATTATACATTCATTTGAAACACAAGTCTAATTTCATAGGAAATCAGAAGTAAAGAAGGCCAAATTTCAAGGGAGGATGAAGTCTTTTGGTGATGTGTTCTAAGTATCAACAATTGGTATCAGAGAAGGTTGCCTTCAGAACAGTTTAACCACTGGAAGGAAAATCCTGAGCAGAGATGGATGATCATGAGCACATTTCAAATGGGATTCAAAAATTTGATGGAAGAAATTATGCATACTGGAGTGATAGAGTGAAAACTTACCTAACGGATTTGGGAGTAGACATTTGGTACTCAGTTGTAAATGGCTATGTAATTCCAAATAATGCTCCAACCGATCCAAATGAGAAGAAGCTTATGAGTTGTAATTCAAAATCCATACATGTTATTCTAGCAGCATTGGCACCAACCATTTCTAGCAAAGTGATGGGCTGCAACACTGCTAAAGAGGTATGGGACAAACTCAAGAGTATCTACGAAGGTGATCCAAAATTTAAGCAGGTCAAGCTTCAACGACATAGAGCAGAATTTGAAAATTTGAAGATGAATGAAAACGAAGATATTGAAACCTATCTTCTTAGAGTTGATGAAGTTGTTAATGCTATAAGAGGATTAGGTGAAGAGCTCGATGAATCGTTGGTTGTACAAAAAGTGTTGAGATCACTTCTCTTGAAGTATGATGCTAATGTCTCCGCCATTGAAGAAACTAGGGACTTGACCAAAATGACAATGGATGAATTACATGGGTCTCTTATAGCATATGAAATGAGAACAGGTACAGAAATTGACAAGTCAAACAATGAAGCAACCTTGAAATCCATAAAGAAGACAAAAGACAGGATAACGACCTTGATGAAGAAATAACAAATTTTGTAAGAAGGTTCCAGAAGGGAAGTGGAAGATACAAAGGCAAGTCTCCTCTCAAATGCTTTAACTGTGGTATAATAGAACATATTGTTGAAAACTGCTACTATAAAAAGATAAGTCTCAACAATAAAAAGAGATTCTACTCCAAGGATGATGACATCTCCTTAGATGAGAGTGATGGAGAAGATAACGATGGAGGAGAAGTCCTCTTCATAACCCAAGAAACCCGGGATGATGATCACAATAATTCTAAAGAAGAAGAAATCATTTGTGAATACGATTCAGATGAAGAAACCAACCTTGATTCCTTTTGGGGATACAAAGACAATGTAGAGAGTGAACAAGAAGATGAGAATCTTGAAAAGTTGAAGCATGTTGAAACTGAAAATAGGAAGCTTAGAAACACAAACATAATACTAAAAGGTGAATTGAGCAGTTGTGAAGAAGAGAATTACAAGCTTGAAAAGACCATTAATAGCTTAAAGGAACAATTAGAAGATTATGAGAAATTGAAAGCAGAATTGGATCACACAAAAGGGGAGCTACTATTGACAATAGAAAAGTTGAAGAAGTTTAAAAAAACACTAAAAAATTAGATGAGATCCTTAGCAGTCAAATATCTCCAAACGACAAGACATGACTAGGATACAATGATAGTTTGAAGACAACAAAACAAGAGAAGGAAGTTGAAAATGATGGAAACAACACTCCAGAACAAGTTGAACAACAAGATAGAAGACTAGAATTCAGAAGGAACGAGACATCAATAAGATCCTCTCCCATCATGTATGAAAGAAATCATTATGAAGGAAACTATAGAAGAATAGATCGTGAATCCAGATGGACCACACCACAAAAAAGATCACTTACTCCCAGGTATCAAAATTTCTTTCTTGGATATTGTTATACTTGTGGAAATTTTGGACACAAGGCAATCAATTGTAGAATCAATGAAAGGAATAAATATGCAAGCTACATGAATGGTGAAAATAGTAGATATGGAAATGTTCGTAG
>JZKD02S0694263.1:443278-454324 GCA_000966675.3 Picea glauca | reverse complement strand
TTTTATCGYTGTTCAAAACTCAAGAGGAAATATTCATATCAAAACAATACTTATCTATGAAATTTCATGGATCCACATCTAGYTTGTTGTCTTACTAAYGTGACCCAATGTTTCCTTGRCATACCCATTGTGTGCATGATCCCAATCAACAAATAAAAAGAGTTAATKAAGTCTCCTCTTCCTTGTGGTCACTCAACCCTMYGWGATCAGGCTCAAGCATCCCCTTCTATGCCATACARTCCCTCAGGTGATCCATCTTGCCTTGCCAAGRCTTTCTCRCACAAGAAKAGTTTCYGAAACTTCACYGAGTCTTACAGYTAAGGTGTCCCTCTGATTKTCTTTGTCAAGGTGTCCCTCTATCTTGTGTTACCAAAAMACAACATATTCTATRGAKATCATGACTTATCACAKGGTTCTCATGTCACAACAATATCCTTTTTCCATGCTTTCCATMTTTATAGCYACCATWTKTCCMTCYAGGAMAAATCTTTCATCTCATTTGTATCACATGMATACAATAACCATGCGATACTATCATCRATTTATCAAAATTTTCAAATCTGTTACCCACATATTTATAATTCCACATTTTCATTTTTAGATGTGTTCCACAYARAACCAGGTTCACAAGYATGAGATMTTTCTTCTTATAACARTTTRTCTCAGTAGGAAATTGATCTTCCTTATGGGCTTACAACACTRCCCTATCCAAGACCCTTMTTTCCTGCAATTTCAATACTCACATAGCCAAACAATTGTTAGTTCTCATGCACATTATACTTTCATTGCACACTTGCAGTGGCTCAAAAACAATTTCARAACTATGYATACTAACAATCAAATTATATTTATCCATTCAATGACAKAAAATAAAGGGATTTACCATTTCCCTACACATGCATCATTCTAGTATACCAAGAATTTTTTGTTTTGTTTCTCAAAAGMAATCAACTATTAAATGAATTTAATCTAAYGTGYCAGCATCCATGGCCACATTGACATACAATGCACCATTGCATTGATCTCGGATTACCATATTTCATGTTATGAAATCTTTCCATGGTGTGTTGGAACTTAGCTAACCTCTCACCATAAGGATCATCTATCCACATTCATTGTTACATCATGACTATTCCTCTCAGCATGAGATAACCACAACTTCAAATCAACACACCAAAATTCCTTCCAACATTCTTTCCTCACTAATAACTAGGGTGCCAACATCTATGGCCACCCAATTACTCTCTTTCCCATTCTATAACTCCAATAGAGTATTGTAAGGCCCTCCTTCTGTAATGGGAAGTCCATTTCCTTCCTTCTCATGCAAACCTGCATTTCCTTAATGCATTCAATTTCAATGTGCTTCTTATGAACACTTTTTGTTCCCAATCACTTTTTATTGGTCAGTGTACCAATGACACTATTGGTTCATGAGTTTTCTTACAAGGATCTCAATCATCCTTGGCTTTCAGGGGCTCCTCTCTCCATCCTCTGGGTTCTTCTTTCCTGAATCATACCATGTTTGGTTGCCATCACCCCTTTTATATTTTATCTCATCAATGGTGCTTCATGGGGACTCCCCAAAGTCCCTTCATCAATATTTCAACAACAACCTTCTTGTATACATCTCCTTCTTGAGTTTGTCCATCAATGGAAACTATCTTCCCCAACAACTCCAATCCTTTCCTACACATGCAAGCATTATCACAGTCACAATTATATTAGCTATCATGTTAAATTAAAATTCATGTGTCATAGCATTTAATCTTAGTAGAACAATTCCAGATTTTCTCAGCATATTCATATGCACTCTACAACATCATTCCTTATTGTTTTTATGAGTGCAACCACAATCAAATTTTCAAGTATCTCTATAATCTTGCAACCATCAACATTCTCATGTCAAAACAATTGCATGCATTAGCATAACATTTCTCATCCCAAATGAACATAATACTCAACAAGAAAGGCGTTAAGGGACTCTTCCCCTTTTCTAACTCCTACACAGTCTGGAACTGTTCATCTTAATTGAATTATTTTTAAGGCCTCACCGCCTTCACACAATATAGCTTAACCAAGCTCTAATCATTGAAACTTATTTCTTCATTTATTTTCCTTTTCTTTCAGAGTTGTTCCTATTCGAGGTTTATAACTATGTTAAGCAAATCAGAGTTTTCGGAGCAAGGAAAATGTTTCTCCTTTCCTCCTCCTTTTCTTAAGCAATTTGTCCCTCCTAGGATTTTTCTGCTCTATTCCTTGAGTAGTTTTCATCCAAGTTTCATCTTGGCTTCCCTGGATAGTTCAACATGCTACACCAACAATATTTTCCCCACAAATTAATATCTAGTGCAATTTTCACATTCACCAAAGAGAAAATCAATTTGGTCAACACTCATTTGCATATCTTTTACTCATGCATGATATTTTAAAAATGTAATCCATGATTCTTGTACAAATAGGCTTTCTAGTCTATTGTCTAATTTTTCTAGCAGTCATTAAGATTATGACTCTGTTCTCCTAACAAATTTCTCACCCAATTCTTCCACATGGAACTGTCTCATCATGCAACTTCCTTATTGCATATTCATCACTATCTGATATGGCCTCAATCTCAAGTCAACCTTAACTTTTTCATTTCATATTCTTACCCAATATTCCGTAAGGAATTATCAACATGCATCTCTATTATGAATTCAAATTGTATATTCACACATGCACATTTATTCCATCAATTTTCATTCACAATGTGCTTTAATTACATGCTTTAGCATGCGGTGTGTGTGTTCCCACCATAATCACACTTTATTGTTTAATTTCTGTATCTATTGAAAACTAATTAGTTCATGATTGTTCACAATCATTTATATGTAGTATTTAAAAGCATAATCATGTTTCCTTTTATCATGACAATAGAGCATCCTTGTTCATTTACTCTTTCATCCATTTATACTAGCCTTTCCTAAGGAAATGGAACACATCCTCCTCAAGCTATTATTCAAAACAAAACAATCACGACTCTTCAGAATAGAGTCAACCATGCATATATGGTCTTTATTCAATCCTTGCATGTGCACTTATTTCCTTACATTTCACTTATATAGGTAGTCATATCATGCCTTTAGTACACATACACTCATACATCATACATGTGCATCGCTTGTGCATTTTTATATCATTCACTCATATATATTTGGTCTTAAAATAAGTCTTCATATTGAGCAACCTTATAATGCATTCAATCCATGCACTCAAGCATATACAAACATAGATAAATATACAAAATTCAATTTCATTGCTTGCACCTTTTTCCATGTCATTCACACACATGAACATTTTAGACCTCTAAATCCTTCCTCCCAGAGATATTACAACCATTCTTATGGAAGTCTCATAGGAATAGTCAACATTATGTTTTCCTCTCTGTTGAGAACTTACAATCATTCACATGGCAAGTCTTGCATACATATTCATAATTGTGTTTCCATTTCTATATGAAAACAACCAGCAAGAAAAAAATCTTGCCTCAACTGCTATAAAAGTATTCCACAACCCATAAATACAATCTGGGGAATTTCAACAGTTTCCAAGGAAACAAGACAACCAATCTAGCTTCTTTTCATGCCTCAAACCATTCTTGGTCAACATATCTTTTTATCAAGGGAATCCTCTTGTAGATTCCCTCTTACTGCTACTTGAGCATACCAAGCCATACCTATATGGCTACCATCCACTTCTGGATGTCAATATGACCCATTGGTCATCTATAAATGCCCCAACACTTCCTTTACTACATTCAAGGTCAACATTTCATTAACCATTCTACCTTATCCTCATAAGGTAACATTCCATCAATATCATCAACATTTTCCTTATGATACTATACTCATATAATTACTAACCATATGATCTAGGACATCACCATATTTTACATCCAATGCCAGACTATAATAAGTCTATATGCATGTTATACACATGCTCAGTCTTTTCCATATGCATTCCAACATGTCCTCGTGCACCAAGCATTTTACCCATGCCTATAGTGCAGACGTATTCCAACTATTTTCCTTTTGCATTCACTTGCATAGACAAACTTTTAGGTCAATAGTTATATAGACTCTCTTTAGTACAATCATGATCTCATAAGCTGGCTTATGCTCTCATGTCACTTTACCTCTTCTAGGAGGACTAGCGACAATCCAAATGACTCCTTTTTATTTTCTTAATTGGGTTATTCCAACAACAATTTTCATTCATTATAGGTCAAGTAAAATGACCTTACAATTTCCCATCATTCCTCTAGTCATGAGGGATTATACATACAAGGCTTAGTCTCTTTTATTAAAGAAACAATTTATTACTACCAAGGATTCTATCACTTCATGTTCAATTCCTTTAACCACAAGGAAATTTCCTATAAGGGTCTTAACCCTCATATAAACAACCATCATAAATGCAGAGGCTTCAACTGACCATGCCTAGAGGCAACATTACAATCACTAGCTCATCCATCTCTTGGGCTTAAGAATCCCTTAACAAGACTCTGCCATTTTCGGTCGTTCACATTCCAGTTCAATCATTAATGCTTGTCAACATATTCCCACTCCTATAGGAGTAGCTATCATAAATAAAAAACATGTTCCTCCTGCTGCAAATCAACATGTAACTTCTTTGCTGTAAGAAATTCCAAAATTAAATTTCAATTAAGGATCTTGTGCAAATAATAGATAACCGTTTTGCAACATATAATTTTTTTTCTAACATACTTGTCTTGGACTTGTTCTACCAGTCCTGGGACTAATTTCTAGCCCATCTAGACCTAGCATTGTTGCCTACTCTGATACCACTCTGTAACACACCCAACCCTCTGAGCACCTTTTTAGGGAGTGAGGTATTAAATTTTCACTTTTCCTCAGTATTCTCAAAGCCTCCTCTAGAGGCTACTATTTTCTTTTTCCCATCAAGAGCTTTTCAATGACTATAGCCATGCTCAAAACTGAGCTCTGGATCAAAAGTTACAACTCGCCAAAGTTCCTTAGACCCTCATTGGTTCAAAACTACTCACTGCCACTTGGCTTCCTATTACTTGTGTCATCCAATGTAGCATTGGCATGTCGCTCGTCAACTGGCCCACCGGGCCCTCTGAATCAACGACTCCCTTTGATAGATCTAATGGTCTTGAGAGTTTAGTGTTCAATGACTTCGATCACCTCTCAAAGTCTCCCCGTTGGAGTTCCTTTGTTTCAGGCACTCAAACCACTTCGACCAACTATCTCCAACCTCACATACTTTGATGGATATGAACTACATATCCAATGACCCTAATTACTTTAGAGTCACCAATTCACACGACGGTTTGTAGCCCTTCCCTACTCCAACCACACTTAACTTATGTGGGACCTTCAAAGATCTACGACTGAGATTGAATCTCGGTTGCCACCTTGTTCATTGCTGTCATTGTGTACATGTCTCCTAACGTGACATGTGGCTCAATATCCACTTGAAACATGGACCCATCACAATGTGCCACATCACCATAGGGTACAAAGGCTCGCTCGACCAGAGATTGACATTTGTCCATTTCCTATAAACTGATTAAGATACTTAATTAGTACTTCCTTCAAATACAACTCCTCGATATTTATTTAGTTAATCCTCATTAGGGATAATTAGTCTCCACAAACTAATTACCGCCCCCCTCCCCGGTAATTACATTTTTACTTAGCCTACTAATTCATTTAAATACCATTCTTGCAATGATTATTTTATGAGTTAATTAATTATATTATAACATAATTATATTATGTTATAATGTAATTAATTAAAATGTAATTATACTTAGGTTTATTGACCTTGATTAACATATAATCAAAGACCCCAACTTATGACTTCACACCCAAAAATTCCTATATATATATATTGGAAAAGAAAAAGAAATTAAATGTATTTAATATTATATTTTATTTCAAGTAGTTCAAACCTCCTTCACGTGCTATCTTTCATATTTTATAACATTATAATACTCAAAACATCATACTCAACACTTTTCAGAGTCAACTCCGAAAAGTGTCAACTCCTAAAAGGTTTTGGGATTTGTGTTATATATATATATATATATATATATATATATATATATATATATATATATATATAAACTCAGGCCATTGCCCCGAGGTCTTCACTCTTGAAACGTGTGCGCTCCTCTCATTACTTCGACCTGAAAGAGCCGAGTTTAATAATATTAAATTTATGTAGAGCCTTATATTACCAAGGCTATCGTACTCTGAACGTTTTCTCCTCTCTCGTTACTCCGATGGCTAGACTCCGAAGGCCAATTACAAATGAACATAATTTAACATTTTATATTATATTGTTTAAATCTCCATTGGCCATCACAATCCAAACGTTTTCTTTCTTTTCTATGCTCAGAAAGAAAATGATTTTTTATAATATATATATATATATATATATATATATATTCACATTGAGAAAGGTAAGAAGACTTACATATATTTCTAGGCATTTAAAATGTTGGTAAATAAAAAATAATAACTCCTTCAAGAATGCAAAACGACATGTGCAAAGCATAATTTTTAAAGCTGGGAACTTGGCATGGTTTACTCCTTGCACACAAGAGAAAGTAAATCCAAACATCCCATTTCTCATGCACCAGAATGGAAATTCACATATTTTTAATATATACTTTCTCAACTTATTATCCAAACTATTAAAATATTTAAATGGTAACTTTGGAATTTACAAGAGGTTACTAGTCTTTACCATTCATTCTAATTTTCCTAGAAAGCATACAAAATTATAGATACATAGATAAATTCAGGCAATTTTTATTTGTTTAATTCTTTTTCCGAATATTGCATTTCTTGGAGGTAAAATTCTCAATGGTAAAATTATGATTTTTACCAGAAATTACCATCTTCCTACTTTCATACAATTATTTGCTATTTTTGGGGAGTAGTTACTATTTCCAATTCTTCCCCTTTGGACATTGATTTACTGTGTGATTCCTGGTAGAAATTCCTTTCTTACCAAAGTCCAGGGGAACTCAATTAATTACCATGCTTCAAATTCCAAATTCCAAATTCCAAATTCCATTTTTATTTCAAATTAGAACTTGAATTTTATTCCTCCTTCTTTGCTCATTATTTATTTGAAAAATACTTTGGCTATCTTCAACATTTGGCTTATTCTGTTAAGGCCAAAACATAGATATGAACTTCTTTCTATATGAGGCCTAGCATATTTTCCGATCCATCAGAATAGCCCAGGGCCAATTGACCAATATTCAAGTTTATAAAAACAATTGTATTTCCTTGCAGAATTTTTCGGACAAACAATCACAAATACTGTGGATTATCTGAAAAATTCTGGAAACAATCACCACAGGAATCTTAACAGTCAAATTGTATTTCTTATTACCCAATTGTTCTATGAGTTCTTTAGTGGCTCAATATTTTACCAAAAACTTATGGATTTGTCCACATAAGTAACTATTAGTGGCCAACCAACATTTTTCTCATACTTTGAGTGATAAACCATTACTAACAACTTCCGCTTTCAAACAAAGACATGTATAAAACCAACAACACAATATGTTTTCTAACCTTATTTCAGATTTCACAGCCAGTCAGGCAATTAGAGTGATAATTCCACCATTAAAGAGAATAACGATTCTTCAAATAACTCAACAAAAGAATTTCTTAATATTAAATAGACTTGTCATGGAAATACAATGCACATAAAACACTTATATGAACTTTAGAAATTGTTGGAAACTGCTAAAGGGTGTGCCACTTTGCACCCAACCATAGACACAACTGCTCCTGGTGTTTTAACAACTGGCCACCTCCTATCCATAGTATGATTCCATGAGAGGAATTCTTTTATTCAACATATGAGAGAAGATGAAGGCCACTCTCCTTCACCTACAAGAACTCAACAAAATAAGTTTTCAATCCACAAGAAAGGGGGATGCTCTTTCCACAAAGAGCTTCAATGGTTGTCATACACAACACAAGGGAGGCCTTTCATTGCCCAACAGTCCCTCAACACTCTCCCCTCTTAGTTCCTTTGTGATTTCTTATCCAATCACTAAAATTTCGTAGCCATGTTTATCATCCTGATTTGAAGACAATTGCTAATGGTTCATGCACCCCAAAAACATGTTTCTTCACTTCTCCCTATTCTGCTAAGAACCAGAGGAGTTTCTCACACTCCCTCCACTCAGAATTGGTGCCTATACTCAACTATGTGTATCCCTTCTGTCTATTCCCACGCTTTTCCCCTTTTTCTTGCCTTCTACAACAAGATTTCGTGGGTCAAATCCCCTAATTTCTGGGTCAGATCAGAAAATTACAGATGGGTAGTATACCCATACTCTCATTGATTTTTGAGGAGGACCAACCAACCACAAGATTGTCTGGTAATTAAATTTCTCTAGGGCAGAGGACAATTTTGTGTTTTGAACATTTTTAATTCAGCAGAGTACTACTTGGCAGGGGTCATCTCAACTAGTCATGGTTCCCTTCACTATTCCCTCTCATGACATCATAATCTGTATAGGAAACACCTTCAACAATTATTCAACATTTTCCTTTTTACGTCAATAACATAAATATTCACATTACCTTCTTTAGAAAAGGTTCAATATTTCCCCAAAATCCACACATAACAAATCTGTCCATAGTATACTAGCAGAAATATAATTATATTTACAAGCTGGGGGAAACATGGGTGTTACATGTTACCTATATCTCAAATTGCAACATCAACAAGGTGTACTATCCCTTGTTGACTCAACTTCTCAATAAATCCCTCATTTAGTCTGTAATTTCCACCATTTCCAACCAAGGGATCAAGTCCAACTCTAATACTATCACCATTCCTTATCTTCCATGCTAGTTAGTTTCCCACTAGGGGAAAGGATAATACTGAACCTTTACACTTAATGAAAGAATTTGCAAAGGATTTGAATCTCTATCTAATCCATTCCTTAGTATTGAGAGGCTCATATTTGGATTGTATAACATTCTTCCATAGACAAGGTGTTTTTAGTAATCTCCATAGGCTTATTCTTGCAAGGGATTTTCCAAAGTAGTGGATGGTTTTGAGATCCCATCCACCCATAGATTTAGGATTTGTTAGTCTCTACCATTTCACCAATGGTATTCCCTTTTCTGATTTTCCCTTCAAGAGAAAATTGATGCATTTTCTTTGAATCTTTTCTAGCATGCCCACAATGATATATGTCAATGAGTGCCAGCATAATGGAGTGGCTTCAAGAGATGATTTTATTAGTGTTAGTATTTCTCCTCTAAATAGCTAGTGATTGCACCACTTTGATACTCTTTTCTCCATTTTTTCATATAACTAATCTCGATCCTTGGATCCATAACTATTAGGTTTTAAATAAAAACCCAAGTGTTTTAGTTCTTGGTTGAATTCCAACACTTGTAAAGGTAAGATTTGATTAATTCCTCTCATTTTCATTTTCCTTTAGCCTGAAAAATGAGATAGATGATTTTTTTCACATTGAATTCCATTATCGTTTCTATGTTATAGATGTCAAGGGCCTCCTTTAAGTACCCTGTCTCTTTAATAGATACTTTTCCAAAGAGAAGTACACCATCTACAAAAAGGAGGTGAGAGATGGACAACTATCTTTCTATTTGTACTACTTTCAATTTTCCATTTCTTTTATAAGCTTCAATGATCCTACTTAGGCCTTTAGCAACTAGGAGGAACAATAAAGGAGAGATTGGGAATCCCTGTTTGAGTCCCTTAGACGGCTTAAAAAACATGTTACTTGAGAAATTGATCAAGATTGCAAAAGAGGATGACTTTAGAAACCCTTCAATCTTGTTAATGAATGAGAGTTTGAAACATGCGTGTACCATAATAAGTCTAAGGAAAATTCAATTCACCCTACCATACAATTTTGATAAATCAATTTGATTACCATAAAGTGGGTTTTCTTGGTCTTTATTTAGTGTAGTATCCCTCTTGAGAAATACCAATCATATCATGTATTTTTCTTCTTTACAAAAATCCAAATGACTCTAAGGATATAACATTGGAGAGGACTACTTTAACCTTTTTTTTATAACTTTTGAAATGATTTTGTATATTGAGTTGCATAAGGAAATTGGTTTGAAATCATTGAATGAAGTTGGGTTATATTTGTTTGGGATTAGGGATATTAAAATAGAGTTCAAAGATCCCTACACTTTACTTGATATTCTTGATTCAAGTTGGGGTATGCTTGTTTGGGATTAGGGATATGAAAATAGAGTTCAAAGATCCCTACACTTTACTTGATATTCTTGATTCCTACACCAAAACAAGGATGACATCTTCCATCCATTCATAGAAACCTTGATAAAAATAAATCAACCACCCATTAGGGATGAGGTGATCTTATATGTCCTTTTCAAAGGAAAAAATCATTGCTTTAAGTTCTTCTTTAGAAATTTCTACCTCCATTTCTTCATTTTCTTTTTGATTTAGAACCTAGGAAATAACTTAGTGAATTTGATCGCTTATAAAATATTGGATATTTTAGTATATTGTAAATTTAGCTAAATAAATTAACCCGTAGATCTTCTGTATCCTTGAAGTATGTAGCTTTGCTTCCATTAAGCTTTGACATTTCCCGGATTGTGTCTCTGATTTTTCTCTTTAGAATAGTTTTAAAAGAATTTAGTATTATCATCCCCTTGGGATAAGAAAATAATGTTTCTCTTAAGTATCCACTTGGCCTCCTACCACTTCAACATGTTTCTCTTCTTTTCTTCAAGTTTCTTCAACTTTTACTTCTCTTCCTCATTAAATATACCATTAGAGATTTTTCTAAACAATGACTCTATCTTTTCTTCCACTTCAATAATATATTTTTGGGAGCTATTGCACTTTCCTTTTGACCACTCCATTGTGGCCTTATTTACTTTTTGAATATTTAAGAAGAATTGGAACATTGTTGTCACTCCATTTGAGATTCAAATTTCCTCCATTTATTTCTTACTATACTTGAGA
>JZKD02S0694263.1:395430-433403 GCA_000966675.3 Picea glauca | reverse complement strand
AGGAGGTTGCCCCCTCGAAGAGGCTTATTATCTGAAATTATCTCTTTTTCAAGGCGTTGAGTACTTTTCCTGAGGTTTTTCTATGCTATATTGATGTTTGGTTCTTAACAACCTCTTATTGCTGAGAAAAAATATGCCAAGGAAATGTATGATGCTTTGGTGAGTCTATACTAAAACAAAAATACATGTAGGATGTCACATTTGAATCACCAACTTCAAGTTTTCAAGATTTCTAATGAGGACATGGTTGTGAACTATATTATAAAGATTACATAAATTCAATATCAGCTTGCAACCATTGGTGAGATAACACAAGATGCTTTGTTGGTGAATGTATCATTGAGAGGTCTTCCCAGGCCTTGGGAACCTTTTGTGTAGGGGATCTGTGCACGAGAGACTGTGCCAGGGTTTGATAGACTACATAATGATTATATCCATGAGTATACTCGGTTAGATTCTAGGGATGGTTTGAAGAGTAGAAATGATGATAACCTTTCTCTTTCCAGCCAGGAAAGGAAGGGAAAGTTCAAGAAGATTGCCAGTGGAGAGTCTATCGCTCAAGATGGAAAGAAGAAGAAGGACATGAGAAAAGTCAAGTGCTTTGCATGTCACAAGTTTGGAAATTATGCAGGTTAATGTCCACACATGAATAAGGGGGAGAAAAAAAAACAACTAGAGGTAGTTGCAATGGAAAAGACTAAAGTGGATGATTTTTACAAGAAGTTTGAATAGACATAGTCCTTGTTTCCTAGACTTTGTTGGGCACCATATCAACTAGTGCGTGGTTGATAGATAGTGGATCCACGTGTCATATGATAGGAGCATGTGAGGTGTTTCAAAGATTCACATAGTATGACTTAGAGATGCATGTGGAACTTAGTATGGGGACCAAACATGCAGTGAAGGGATCTGGAACAATTCCATTTTAGTTGGAGTTAGGAGGCACATTGAGAGTGACGAATGTGTTATGGATGTCAGAACTCAAGAGGAGTGTGATGTTAGTTTTAGTGATAGAGAAGAAGTATTTGACGTATAATTCCAGGATGGAAAGGAGCTGATAAAGCCCAGAGGATCTAGCTTAGACAAAGCAACTGTCTTTGGAGTTCGAGAGAGAAACTTGTATAGGCTAAAGGGCCAGCCTATGTGAGTAGTGGTGAGTAGAAGTGTGGTAGAGAAAAAGGAGAAGGTAGGAGATGGTTATTTATATATCTTTTCATCCCTAGGACATTCACCACTTGAAGGTCAATGATAGTCAAATTCAAAAAATAGGTATTGTAAGAAATCCACAAGCAGTTATTATAGAAAATCCACAGGTAGTTATTATGAGAAATCCATAGTTCACTCATAGAATTGGGGAGTCGATGCCAGAATACATGAACAAGGATCAACTTATCAAAAAATCAAGTACCAATCTAGAAGATCAAGGAAAATCTATGTCAAATGATATAATGGAGATCTGAGCTATTTTTCCTGTAATCTGTTTTTGTAAACAGAGTGTATTGAGGAACACTCGATTTGCTTGTAATAGATATAAAAGACAAGAAACAAAACATAGGGGAGTTAGTGAGAATATGGTTATGAACCTAAACATATATTGTAATTTTTGATATTTGCCTTACATTCAATATAAGGAAGTTCTAAGTTATCTTATGCGTTGAAGTTCTCTTTACATTCTGAGTTTAATAAACAACATATCCAAGAGGGCCCCTTGGTATGTGTTATTTTTATCTTTAAGCAGTATGTGTGTGTGTGTGTGTGTGTGTGTGTGTGTGTGTGATTGGAAGTACTTATTCTTAGTTTCTTTCATATTGTTACTATTTCCTATGAGATCACATTCACTGTAATTTCCTGTAGATGCATAAATTTAGGTCACAAACAATGTTGCTTTATGTATGGTGAGTAACTGTTTAGGATGATGATGCAAATATAGTCAAACAATTGAATGCTCTTCCATATATTGCACTATACCAACAATTCTCATAGAATATACCTGAATATTAAACTGCCTCTATAAAATTTCTTACTTGCATAATATTGGATAGATTGAATTTATCTCCAACCAGCCTTTTACTCACATTTAGAAATATTCCTTTATGGTCTTAGAACCTAGTTGAACAAGAAAGAGTGATTTTGTAATAAAACAGATAGAGTGACTTCTTTCAATCCGAGTCCCTACCATTTGATGGTAAAATATCAGTGACTGAGAACATAGGATTAATTTCTGTCTATGAGTTTGGCATTTTATTGTTTGATTTTTACTATAAATCCTTAGGTAGGTGTCTCATAAGTTTACTTACACAGATTGTTAATAAAATGCTGAGAAATATAGATCACTAGTTCAGTCCAACATTTTGGCACCGTTTCCGGGGAGGCACTGAAAGAATTGATTTTGAAAGTTAAATTTTTCTGTTGTTTTCACTAAAAGATTTTCAATTTTCTTTTATTTGATTTTCTTTTTGTTTTTTCACACATTTAGGACTGGGAGGAGTGTATGAGGTAAGACGAGAGGTAAGAAACTACGCATTCACTTTAGTGAGTTTGCATGAGTCCTATTCATGTGTGGTTTTCATGAATAAGCTAGTTAGACCTAGAGATAACAAGGGCAGGTTTATTAAAAAAAAGTAACTCACTTCATCTATTTCAGAAAAACAAAACTTTCAGAAAAATAAGAAAAAAAAAGTTTCAAAGAAAGACAACCCTCCCATAAAACCACTAATTAGAACACAATCATTACCCACCAAACCATTCATAAAATCATCCACTACTAACTTGATTATAGGTGCTAAAAATGACAAAGGAAAACAGGTTGTTGCAACAAGTACTAAGAAGACACAAACAAAGGAAGTTGTTGAACGATCTAAAGATTCAAAAGATGAGACAAAAGATTGGAATAAATAGTTTTGGGTATTTTGGGGAAGAGGAATGGCAGATGTTGAATCTCATGCAGAAGGAGTTGGTCCAAGAAGAGAAACATATGGCACAAGATTAGGGGATGGAGATGATAGAATACCAGAAATAGTGGAACAAATAAGAGCACGAGAAGAAAGAGAAAGGAAAATGAGAGAAAATGAGGTAGATAGACAAGGAAGAGAAAGAAGAGACCCAGGGAGTGAAGAAAAAGGACATAGAGCATAAGGTGAAGTAGAGGGAGAAGAAGAAAGTGAAGTCACTTTTGAATTTCCTATTATAGATGTACCTACAACTCTTGGTAATGAGATAAAATGAAAAATATTCCTCCCTCAGTTCTTACAATTTTTTATGGTTAACCTACTGAAGATCCTAATGCCTTTTAATTTTAATTTGACATATTATGTTGAACTTCTGGTTATACAAATGATGCACATAAACTTCGATTGTTTCCTACAACTTTAAAAGGAAGTGCACTAAAATAGTTTATGGGATTAGGTGAATTTTTTTTTGCATATTGGGAAACAATGAGAAAGATTTTCCTCAAGAAATTCCAAGAATACTTGTTGGCATGCAGTGGGAATACCCGTGGTTAATCATTAATATACCAAAACAACCATTAGACACCAGCCCTTTCGACATCATCTGCAGAGCAAGTGAAGTTTCACCTGAGGCAGCTAGAGGGGCCGCAGGAACCAAGATTCTGCAGTGATGAGGGGAAGTGAGGAATTCAACATGTGTTTACTAACCATCTACTAATGTGCACAATTTCCATTAGTTAATAGTTACTTAACATGCGACATACCCTGTGTGCGACATCCCTTTACTTGATATTCATTCATTTAGCATTTATTCCAATACACGACATTATAACATCATATATAAGTAACACATTCAACATTCTCAAGCATTATCATTATTGCACAGTAACATTAAACATCGTAACATGAAAACACAACACATCATGAAACAAGGGTTTAATGTGGTTCACCCAACTTGGGCTACGTCCACAACGACTGGATTCTTATATTAGTCATTGATAATCTTCTTATATCTGCGCACTGCACTACAAAATATGCAACAGTAACATTACCCAAACCTAGATGTTCTGCTACAGTGCAAGCTTCACTCCTTAGTCATACCTCAAAAATTCCTCCAACGCTCGACCCAACTTACCCCAAAATCACTAAGAGATTCTCACATGTAAAACCCCTTCTACCCAAAACCCATTACATATTTATACATCAAAATAGGGATGAGCCAATTACAATGTGGAAAAAATGTCCCAAAATCCTAACTAATTTCTTCCTTTTGCGTGCTGATCCATCGTGCTTCCTCCTATCGTGCACTTTGACTCCTTAAAGTACACTCCTGTCGAGCACTCTGGTCCATCTTCTAACTGCCTTTTATTCTATGAATTATTCTAGTGTAGATCCATTTTTTTTTCCAAAATGCCTATCCAACAAGCCCCCAATGCTCACCTAAGGTTTGTCTCGAGCCACTCAGAACTTCTTTCAGTGTGCCATGAATTTTTCAAAGGTCTCCTTCACTTTCACAACTTTCTCCTTTACCTCTATTTCCTTCTGCAAAATTTGATCAACTATTTCGGCAATGATCTGAGCATGGATCTTCTCAACACTTTCATCAACTTCCTATTTGATTATACCTTGAGTTTCTGCTAAGGCCATTGTCACTCTGTATGCTTCGTCCTGTAGTACTTCTATATGTTTTGCGCAAGCCTGCTATTCTTCCCTTAACTGATTCATTTCTGAATACAACTTTCTATTCTCATTCATTGATGTTACCACCTCTGCTAGCAGTAATGTGCCCATCATTGATTTGGACTTCTGTGCCTTTTCTTGCGTATCTTGGATCTTCTAGATGATCTCTTTTTTCTCCTTATATTCACTTAGTTGTGTCTATATGCCCATGATTTTTGTATAAATATGAACACATTCTACTTCTAGAGTCTTTATACTTTCCACCATTGTTGTCACAATTTTATCCCTTTTCTCCCTCTCTTCAGGTGGAGTGCTTGGTTTCATATGCACTTCTAGGTCGACTATTCATGCATGGAACCCTTGAATGGATTAAATTATATGTGTTACTTCATCTTCGATTGAGGTCTCCTTTTCTCTTTGAGCTTCTGAGAGTTCTTGATAAACATTCTTGAAGGCATGTTGCATCCTTTCAATCTTCTGCACAGCCTAATCATGCTCTTTCTTAACCTTCACCAACTTGCTGGATGTATTATTTATGCATGAGTTCATCTCTTGTGTTGCGCTCATTTGTAATTCCTTCAATGTGCCTTTTCCTATTATTACATCTCTATGGTGGGGAACTCTATCGCCACAATTTCTAACTTGATCAATCTTCATTCACCTGCGACTTCCAATGATTGGGATATTGCTAGACTTTCCTCCCCAATCTTTGTAGTACTCATTGTTGGTTCCTCCTTTGTCTATAGCTTGGTGGGATGTTTTCTTCTTCTATTAGTTGGCGTAGATTAACCATCTGCACCTGTTGTTAGCACTGAAAGTCACACTTTGATTGCTAAAGTGTAAGCTCAACACCCATCAATAGGTTTAAAGATATTTTTTTTATGATAAGGTAGTTAATGGATAAAAACTCAGTAAAACAATATCAATCATAGTAAGTTCAAGATAAAATGCACTAGCAAATGAGGTTTTGAGTAACTTAGATCAGGGTTTAAAGAATAAGATGAATAGGGGGAAGAACTCAGTAAGAAAGGTGAAATATATCTACCATTTACATCAAGTAATACTAGTAGATATATGAAGAAAACCTTATGAAACAAGAACATCTTAAATCAAAAGGAAAACTCTGATAAAATCATATACATCATCACAACAAATCCTTCACTGCAATACATATACAATAGATCAATTGAAACCTTCAACATAGTGCAAATCAGAGTAAGATAGAAACAAGATGATAAGGGAAAAAATGATTTATATTAGCCAAAAAGTCTTAGGTTTGGTACACAAAATAAGAGATGTCTTTGTTACATTCACATCATCAAAATATGAGTCTCATCTGAATCATTCGAACCTGTTTTAGTCTTACTATGCCTATCTTATAGTCTAAACTTTCAATGACAACTTTACAATCTGAATAACCACCTTATCCTAGGATCCCTATTCCCTCATAGAGGCGTGGTAGTAGGTGGATAACAAAAAATAACCAAAATGCTAAAAACTAGGATAATGTTGGCAACGACCTTAACATTTCTTTATTTCTTATGAAGTGTCCCTTTGAGTGCATTCTTCCTTTGGTAGGTGGCCTCCCAACTCACAATTGACCCTCAGACAAGTGTCATGCATTCATATGACCATCTGGCAGCTACTTATTCATTCGAAATCTCCATAACAAGAGTTCACAACATAGTTCGCAACGCCAATCTGTATCAACCATTTCGCAGTGCCAGATGCTGCGAACTTTCCTGTAGCAACTCATTTCATCTAATAAAACCCCAAAAACATCCCAAAAACTATCTCCAGTGCTTCAAATACTGTAATCAACTTAATATATGGTATATGACTTGAAAATATCATCCCAAACTTAAAAACGATTTTTAAAGCATAACCATCCTCAAAAATTTCAAAGATGCATAAACAAGAAATTGTCAAAACTAATATTGTTTAAGGAATTTCATTTTCTTCATTTTCTGACTCTGGAGCTCCTCCTAGTTGCAAATTTGGCTAACATATCCAGATTCTTCTTGGCCAACTCCTCTTTGAAAGGTTGTAGCTCCATATTTATCTTTCTGATCTGTGCTTGGTAATCTTTGTTTTGTCTGTAAACATTTCTGAGCTTCTTATGGAGGGGTCAAAACCTTTTATCTATAAATATGGTCTTGTTAACAATTTAGTGATACATGTCCATGAGTCCATTAAGCTTCTTCTTTGCAACCAACTCCCCCTTATTCATTTCATGAACTTCATCCCTTTCCTCTTTAAGCTGTCTTTTGAGCCTCTTAAAAGTATGATTTCTCTCCTTTTGATGAGTGGCGATGTCAATGATTTCAATAGGATTTTCAAAAACTATGGATTTACCTTTCCTCTGGGGTGAAAATCCTACTGCATCATTTTTTATAGAGATATCTTGCTTGGATGCTGCTCTGGTAAGAGGCCTCCAAGCTTTGACCTTGTCAGCTGCCTTGGGTGAAGGAAACACTAGCTTCCTTCTTCTCAAACCTGTAGCTTTAGTTGAAGGAACCTCTACTGGACTGGGATCTGGCATGGGTGAAGCTTCTCTCTTTGAAGACTGTTAAGATCCTCCTCCTTCATGATCCTTTGTTGCTTTATCATCTATAGTAGTATTAATGCTCTTTCTTTTCTTGTTCACTTTTGAATTTACAATCTTGTCAATATGAATAGGGATTTTCATTCTAGACTGTGGAGTGGGAGAACATTTAGCTGGAAGTGTGAAGAGGTAATAAATGCTTCCCAATCCATGTTTTTCTTTCTTAATTCCTCCATCACCAAAATCTTTATAAGGTATGAATGGAAGACATATCAACTTCTTTTTATTTAGCTTGAACCTTGTCATACATTTTGCCAATACTTCTAAACATGTAGAAAGGCATATTCATGGCATCCTTGCCTGTGAAGTGTAGCAAAATCCTTATATGGTATTGATATATCATGTTAAATATCCCTTCATAGGTGAAATATCTTTGAATCACCTTCAAAATATTATCAAAACCCTCCAGCATATGGTTCCTAGGCACTCCCTTTGACAAATTGTCCCCTTGATATTCTAGTTTGAGGAATTCCTTGGAGAAAGAAACATTCAGGGTCATGGCCTTGAACCATGTCTCACCAGTGTTATGTATATTAGTTGCTACTGAGATGGATAATTCAGATACCTCAAAATCCAATGTCCCAACCTTAGTTTTGGTCCCATCAAAATTAAGGGAAAACTCCCTAGCCACCTCTAGGTGCCCTTTCTTCATTTTCTGACAAAAATTAATGCAGCCTACTTTTTGGAAAACTTCCCTGATCAAGGGTTCAGAACAAAAAAGATGCATGTCTTAGGGATCTTTTCTCACAATTCCCCATCCTCTGTGATCCTTCCTTTGCTGTGGAGTATCCATTAATGCTATTTGTAGAAAAACCTTATCACAATATTTAATGATGCTAGAGGTAAAACAAGGAAAACAGAGGATTAGGGTTTTAATGGATACACTTTTCCAATAGGCTAGTTTTGTATAAAACCTCTATGTTTCTCAGATCATTTGACCTCCAGGAATAAGACAAGGTCACTTTTAGTTAGGAATATGAAGGAAGACTACAAAAAATATCATGAAGGGATAAAAAAACAGATCGTTGCAAGACAAATTTTGTTCACCACATCACCATTCTTTTGCAAAACTCAGGTTGACTTCACAGGTGAAATTTTTTACATTTCAGACCAGATAGAAGTTTAATTAAGTCGATAACTTGTTGAAGACATGTTTTCCGTAGAAGGTGTTCGAACAGAGGGTTTGCAACACTGGGTTTGTTGCACAGAGTTCGTAGTGCCAGGGCAGGGGTTTTGCAATACTTGGGAAAGATAAGCAAAACAAACAAAATGGATTGGTAGGAAAGGTGGCCTAAACCCAGGGAAACTTAAGGTTCAATGAGAAAGTTTTAGAGCACATCCAAATGGGTTTCATAACTTGTCAGCAAGTAAATAAGATAGTTCTCAACGACTATCACCAGTTCACAGTGCCCAAAAGGAAAAACAACTAACAAACCCTGTCCTAACCTTCAAATAAGGTGAACAATCAAATGGAGTACCTGGTGGCCTTGAGTTGAAAGATGGTATCTTTGCAGTTGCACAATGGTGTCTGCAAGTATCCCAACCTCCAATTCGTCTTCTTCATCCAGTTCACACCGCCAAGTTCGTAGAGCCTATCTGTAGCACTAGTTCGCAATGCCGAGCTAAAAAATGATTTGCACACTTGGAGAAAATAGTTAAAATCATTTATGACATAATCCCTGGATATGTTTTAAAAAACCGTCTCTGAAAACAAGGAGATATTCAGTTTACACGACCCATAAATGCAATGATGGATATGAATGCAAGGTGTACCTTTGAATGCGTTGCAAACTCTCCTAGTGAGTTGGCAGCGTACATATCAGATTTGATTTGACATCTTAATGGGTAAAGGTGACAAAAGGAGGGGTCATCATACAACATGGAGGAAATGACATGTCAGGATGATGATGGATAATTTGAAATATGTGATTCATGAAGGTTTTATCCAACTGTTATGATAGCAAGGCATGACCCAATGACTCTTTAGACCGAAGTCAAAACTAAACTTAGTATATTTACATCAAAATTGAAAAATGACTGTAGAAAAGGGGTCTAGAAACCTAAATTTTAATGAAAACCTATGACTCAAAATCATCAACTAAAAATATTTTTGACCCTTAACCCATTGTAATTTAATGTGATAACACCTGCATCCGTTGGTACATTTCTTCTTTTTGTTGTGTTGCATGCTGAAACATGTCATCCATGAATTATTTCACTTGATGCCTATCTTCTCCAAATATTCCTCTGTCAAAGCTTGGATAACCACTTCCTTGATATATTTGCACTTTGTCCATTGTGGCATAGATATTCCTACATTTGGTTCTTTGTGATTCCTATTTGGGTTTGGTGGTGTTTATCGGGATGTCTCTTCTGGGACCTTTCCTCTTTCCTGTGTGACTCCTTCATCATCATCATCATCAATCTCTTGCACTTGTGGGTTTTGTTTCTCTGCTGGTCCTTTTTTTCTAGTGGAATATTCCACTCATCATCCCAATCGACCATAATATGGCCCATCTCATCTTTAGTCAACCTGTATTGTGTTGGTATCCATTGTTGATCTAGGTCCTTCTTTGCTTGTACATACATGTGGTGACACACTACCTTATATTCCTCGACCACCTGTGGTGGTATGCACAATGTCCTCTCGATGTTGTCCCTAATTGTTTCCTTGTAAATATAAAATGCAACATTACTGTCCATCTATTACATTACACTATAGGTTCTGATACCATGCGGCTAGACAAGGATTCTCAGGGATTCTTCTGGAATCCCCAAAATTGTGTGTCATCTGGCTCTCTCCAAGCTGATAGTTCTATTAGAATTAGTAACCAGGAATAATGGGACTCAATCCTTTTGTCCTATGCTTCCTCACAATAAATCAAAAATTGGTTTAACATGAACGTTTCCTAGTTCCTCTAGACACCCTCAATGCACCTTTCTGCTTCCACTTTGACTGCTGATAGGACTTGACCTTTTCTACACTTTTGTAATAGCTTACAAGATTAGGATTGCGTCACAAATCTTACCGTCGGATCGCATATGCTTGCAGCGTCTAAACCACGCTGTCCACAGAATGTATGGAACTTCTCCTTCATGGTCTCAACTAGATATTTCTCATTCTTCTTGTCGAAAAATAACAAGGATGGGTCCTTCTCCTATGACGGAAGACTGGTAATACGTATAATTAAATCTGTATCGATGGAAACTAGCATGTCGATACACATGTACCCCCATGTGCATAAATTAGCATCATTTTGATGTAGACATTGATCTCTTGGCTCCTTCCAAAGTGGGGTATATCAAAGAGGTTCATAATTCCTTCCTTCTGTAATCCCGTGGCCTAGATCTATCGCTTGATGACTATCATCTATGTTTCACAATAAATATACTTCTTCAAAAACTTGCTAGGAACTAACTGTGGAAATTTATTCTCATCTATGATGTCATGGGCGACATAGTTTAACGTATGTATCAGACTTAACATGTCCCATTCCATAATCACTCCTTCTGGAATCAATGGCTCCATGAGAGAATACTTTACATCCTTTTGTAAATTGACCTGTTTGATGGATGACTTTCTTGGCTGGATTTAATCCCCGGGGAATCTCGACATTGAGGATGTTTCCTCTTGTGTATCTTCTATTATAGGTGCTATTGCAGATTGACCACATGGTTTCTTCGGTACTGACGTTGAAGCTGCTGCTTCCTTAGGTGGTGCCATCTCCCTTTGCGACTGGTCTCTACTTCCAATTGGTTCTGAAACTTTAGCTCTGTAACGTTTTCTCTATAAATATGCTCTTTATGTGAATTATAACTGACAATAACCTTCCCACGTTGACCCTATGATTTATTTTATACTTCATCGCCAATTTTTAGTTTCCCTTCACGCCTAAAATTTCCATCCAATCTACTAGTAGTTTGAATTCATCACCTTCCTTAATGCTCCATTAACTCTGTATCTTCGACGAATTATCCATTCGATTATGCAACCTATCAATATATTTTGGTCAATTTGCATTTATTGTTATGCTATGCCACTACTTCGTTGTTATGGTAGTTCTTTACTACACATCCCGTCATGGATTGTCTTAAATTCTCTGAGTGGTCATCTGCAGAATCTCTTCTCTCGGTGCAAATTTTCTTCCTTCGTCTAGGTGCTCTTTTTCTTGCATCTTTCTCTTCTGTGACATTTACCTATTTTTCCCTTTTACCTGCTAATATTAACTTCTTTATTTTTCTTGTTTTAATTGCTTTTTCTTTCTTTTTATTCCTTTTCTTCTTATATTACACTATCATACAAGTTAGTCTGCACAACTCTCCTAGTGCAGAAAAGGATGACCGTCCCTATACAACTTCGGTTAAATCCCATTCACTAGTCCTTCCATGAATTGTCCATCCAACTATTCTAATTGAATAACACCTACTTTTGTCACATATATAATCACGTATGGCCTTAGCCAGTGCACCCTAAACTTTCCGAGGTGCTGTAAGAACTTACTGTCATAGAGCAGTACTAGATCTCCTTCCTGGAATTGCTTTTACTTGATGTGTCTGTCATGCCAAGATTTTTCTTGTGCCTTCTATACTTGTTGATGGAACCCTACAACAAATAGATCTTCCTCTAATATCAGTAACTATGACAATCTTTCTTCTACTGCACCAGAGTCCGTAATATCTGCCATCACAACAATGCGCATAATTGGTACCAAAAATTCCATGGGAATGACTGCTTCCTAACCATATTCTAATTTAAAGGGTGTCTGACATGTCAAATTATTGCATGTATTTCTATAAGCCCAAAGAATTGCAGGAATCCTTAAGTCCCAATCATCCCGTCCTACATTTCAAACCTTTGTAAATGCATTCCCCAATATCTTATTGGAGGCCTCCACAATTCCATTATCTTGTAGGTGATATGGAGTGCTATTTTGATGCTGAATCTGGAACTCTTGTGTCAATTTTGCAATTGTCTTGTTCAAAACGTGTGTCCCCTAATCGCTCATAAGTACTTTATGACATCCAAACCTTGTAACTATGTTCTCAAATAAGAATCATGCAACTATATCCACATTGCAATCTGTAACTAGTTATGCCTATGCCCATCTTGTCAAGTAGTTTGTTGTGGTAATTACATACCTGACTCCTTTTCTCCTCGCCGGTGGATTAATTGGTCTGATAAAATACACTTTCCATTTGTCAAACATCTGGAAGGTAACTTACGGATTCAAAGGCATATCATCCCTTCACGATGGTCTCCCTACTCTCTGACCAATGTCGTAGCTCTGGAAATATTCCTTAGTGTCCTTGTGGAGGGTGGGCCACCATAGCCATGCATGCATGATCTCCTATGATGTGGCCTTTACCTCATAATTTCCTCCTGGAATTCCATCACGCACCTCTTCTAGGATAATTGGTCTTTCATGTTATAGCACACAACGTTGTAGTATCCAATCTACACCTAAATTATATAGATTCCCTGAGATCAACTGTTCATCCACTACTTTAACCACTATTTGTTTCTTCCATGCTACTATCATGTCAGATGGAGCCACTCTTGTGCTCAAATATTGGACAATTTCTTCAAAGTGGCCGACTACCATTTGCATGGAGAATAAATGCACATATATTAAACTATCGTCTAGGTTCCCCATGTCTTGTCTTGTTAGTATTCTTGAAAAATGATCTGGTCCTAAATTCAGTTTCCCTGGCTCCATAATAAATTTGAAATCATACTCTTGGAACAACAATAACCATGTGCAGACTCTCCCCCCCAACATTGGCTTATTCACTAGGTATTGTTGTGCAGAGGGGTCTGTATACATATTGAAATGGGACCCCAACAAGTAGTGTCTGGACTTCTACAAGGAATAAACCATTGCCAATCCTTCCCTTTTTGTTGTCATGTAATTCTTCTCTGCAGTCAACAACTTTCTTCTAGAAAAGGCAATTGGATGGTCTAACTCTCGCTCTCCTGGTTGGACTAGCACTGCATCGAGTGTTATTGATGATGCGTCCACATGGATGTGAAACTATTTCTCCCAATTTGGGAACACCCGAATGGGCATAGTTACTAACTTTTGTTGAAATACATCCAAACCCTGTTGACAATATTCATTCCACTGAAACTTAGATTCTTTCTTCTATAAATTTTCCATTGGAGATGTAATCTGCACATAGATTTTAATAAATTTCCTATAATATCCTATATGAACCAAAGTAGTTCTCAACTATCTCACTAATTCAAAAGGTGGTAAATTAACAATACCACATGACCTAACAATATCCCAAACGATGTGCAAAAAATAAATTTATTCAAATTTAATGAAATTTGATATTGTCTACATCTATCAAGCATCAACGATAGTGTTTCTATGTGATATTTCAATAAAATAAACACAGTCCAATCATCTAAGTAAACTTCAAGAAACTTATGAATAAACTCCTTAAACACTACAACAACTACTATAGAAAACAAAAAAGGTGCATTATTTAATCCAAATGACATCACTGTGTACTGGAAGCTCCCCCATTCTATCGAAAATGTCATGTTATGTTTGTCTTTTGGCGCAATATTTATCTGATGGTATCCTGAAAATCCATCAGTGAACAAGTAGGCCTCCTTCCCTCCTACATTTTCTAACACTTCATCTGTAATGGGGGTCAAAAAAGGATCATGTAAACATGCATCGTTCAACTTCCCTAGGTCTACACAAATTCTAATACCCCCTTTTTTCCTATCTTGAACTACCATGGGGCTTATCCATTCAGAATCTGCGACGGGCTCTATGATACGAACTTCTATCATTTGGTCACGCTCTGCTTTCAATTTTTCCTTGGACTTCATATTCAATATGTAAGGTCTCTGTCTTACTGGCTTAACATATGGTTTTAACATGATCTTCATCTGACCTAATTCCCCTTCTATTCCCTTCATATCTAAAAAGGTTGTCGGAAAGAGATCTTGATACTCACGCAATATGTTTGCAATCTTTTCCACAGTCTCATCATTTCGATAATCACAAATATTCGTGAACTTCAGTTTCTCTTTTGTGCCAATATTCACTTTTCACACTCTTAATGGATTTGCGTATGCATCATATTCCAGATATGGATCTACCAATGCACGCTCTCATTCAATATCTATTACCTATACATTTCTTGGGTCTTCTTATTCTTGATATTCCTCAGTAACATTATAACATTCTAATAGTTCATGGATTGTTGTAGATTCTCTGTGTGCGCTACATGAAGGTATTGTTTCTATCTGACCTTCTGCCATAAAAATATTACTTCTAATGACTTGTAGATCTGCTTCTACTAAAGGTGACTCAACTTCAAAATTAAATGTTACCTTAAAATTCTAGGTCAGAACTTCCTAGTGTGATGTCCCTCTTCACACTTATAGCTCCAAATACTAGTTCTCTGGAACTGTATCAAGTGTATGTATGAACCTATGCATCCATTTATGCTCCGAAATTTGTCTCCAAGTTGTCATGCACTACGCAATATGATATGTAGGGCTGCTCATTCCTGTGTACTTGTGTGTAACTTCTTCTATTCCAAATCTAATATGTACCAACCTTTTATAGTGTTTCCAATCCTCTATTCCTTCCTTGTGTGTTTCCCACCATCTCGTTGGATTTTCTCTTAGTGCAACATCTAATTTCAATAATATTTGTTGTCTGGGTATCTACAACTAAAATTCATTGAAAAAATAACTTACCTTAGTTAATCCATCAAACCTTGGGGTATCATGTACCTCTTTTTTCATCCAACACAATGAGCGAGTAATGCAAGCACATCTTCGGGTCGATACTTTGTGTAACCTATGTTGCCAATGTTCAAGTACTTCCTCTGAGTCCGATGTGCAAGAGATAATGCTTCTCAAACTAAGCACACCATCTACAATTTGATTGACACAATCATCCATGAGTGCAGTCATATTATACAAGTTATCAATTTCTTTTCTCACGGGTTCCACATACCTTCTTGCCTCTGTGGGGTCTAATGGAGAAATGACCTTTAAGCCTCCTCCAAAAATCATTTCTCTTTTCTTCAAATTAATAATTGCCTGATTGTAAAAGGCCCAATCTAATCCAAGCAATTTTGTATACAACTAACTATTATCCATGATCTCAATAACCTTGAAGTCGTCTACGTTGTGAAACCCATATATGTTAACAGGTACTCCTACTAGTATCCTGATCGATATTATATTATGTTGGTTTTCCAATCTCAACTGAACAATTGATCAAAATAGCTTTGGTTTCCCCATCATTTCCCACATCTGTCTTGGAAGAACATTGAAATCTGGTCCTAAGTCCAGGATGCCATTATCCATGTCATACTCTCGTATCTGTGCACTTAATATGAATTCTCTATTTATCCTCTTCTTTCACAATACTTAGTTAAGTTCTCTTTACGTTGTAGGTACTTTTCTTTCTTGGTTGTACTGATCAGTCATCCCGTGCAATGCATTCAACGCTATTTCATCCTTCATCAATTCTAAACAACTCTTTAGAAAATATTTCAAAGTACTTAACTTTTCAATTGGCCTTTTTGAAATGGTGTGATCATATACTAATGGCATATCATATATTGGTGGTGTCCTTGACATTGATGTTATCCAGTCTAGTACTATTATCTCCTAATTCCTAGCTTGATGATATGTCTCTTTCTCTTTTTGTGTATTAAATGCTAGCATGGATCAACTGCTTTTCTTATCCATTGCTCAAATCCCTTTCCATTTTCTGTCGCATCTAGTCTAGTCCTCATTCCTCCATGTGTAATGGATGCTACTCTGGGCTGATCATCATGCTCCTCGGCTACTACCATTTGTAGGTTCTTGTTTTCATTCTGATTCCCTGTTTCCTGCCACTTCAATATCAATTGAGGACAATGTTCTATCGCATGGTCCAATTCTATGCAATATGTTCACGTCCTGCAATGATTCAAGAAGTCTCTTAGTAATTTTTCTGATTAATTGCAATTATAACAAATTATTGGTCCTCTTCCTCAACCTATGTTGAATCCTCCTTGTCCACTCTAGTTAAATCATCTCAAAGTATTGTACTATGGAACCCCTCCTTCTATTGTGAAATTTTGTTCTTGTATTTTGTATGCATTTGAAGTGCGATCTCTCATTAAGTCGAGTGCACGACAATATTTATCATCATGTATGACATGCAAAAATTACAAAAAACATTCCTGTGTGTACTCTGGTACTTCTGCAGTAATGGAAAAGTAGTGAGATGATGTCACCATGTCTTGCATATTTCAAAATATCCTACTCCTCCTGCCAATGGGTTCGATGCTCTTGTAGCCATATACTGCACAATTGTTGGACATTCTTCCTTACGATGGCCTTCTGTCTTAGCTATGGGTTCCTATTCTGTTCTCTGGAAAATTCTCGTTACTTCCTTTCTATCCAATCAGTGATATCCTCCTTGTCATGCCTCCAAAACATTCCCCTCAATTATAGTTCCTGGTCCCGACAACATAACCATTTTTTGTTGCACAATGGGAAGACTAGGGGTTAATCATCAATATACCAAAAAAACCCTTAGACACTGGCCTTTTTGGCATCACCTACAGAGAAAGTGAATTATCACCCGAAGCATATAGAGGGTCTTCATGAGATAAGGTTCTGCAGTGATGAGGGGAAGTGAGAAATTCAACATGTACTTACTAATCATCTACTTATGTGCACAATTTCCATTAGTTAACAATTACCTAACATGAGACATACCCTGTGTGCGACATTCCTTTGCTTGATATTCATTCATTTAACAATTACTTCAATGTGTGACATTATAACATCATATATAAGTAACACATTCAACATTCTTAAGAATTATCATCATTGCACAGTAACATTAAACATGATAACATGCAAACACAACACATCATGACCCAAGGGTTTTGTTATCACCCTATAAGTTATAGGATCAACTGGTGACTGGGATATTATCTGTCTCTAGTGTTTTTGTTGAAAAATGATTTTTCATTCTGCAAATAATTTGAAAGAAAAAAAGAAAAAGAAAAAAAAAGAAAAAAAGAAAAAAGAAAAGTAAAGAAAAAGGAAAAAGAAAGAAAAGAAAAGAATAAGAGGGCATAAAATAATTTCAATAAAATCCCCATGCAATAATAGTAACTTGGTCCATACCTTTCAAGCATAGCCAAGTTCTTTTTAAATTTGATGTTGATAGGATAGTGAATGAATTTGGCTAAACAGTTTAATCTTAGACAAATTGTCTAGGTTAGATTAGTGAATAAATATGGCTAGACTGTCTAATCCTGGTCACATAGCCCCAGGGTAGAGTAATTTTTTAACCCAACAGTATAATCATGGTTAACTGTCATAGGAAACTAGGTTAGAACATAGGTTAGTTTCATTGTTGCTTCATTTCAATAAGAACCAGTTTGATGTAAGTGGGGCACCATGTTTCAGATGCTTAAAAGATCTTTTGCCTAACACCTTGGTGTTGTCTACTTGGAAAACCTTGGAAAAACCCATACAAAATCATTTATCCTAAGTTTTTCCCCGGCGCATGTGTTTTCCGCTCCCCACTTAGGCTCCCTGCACATATTTATGGTCCTGATCGTGGCGCCCAGATCTACGGTGTACAGAGAATTTCGGACCCCCCCAACCGTTCTGCTTTTAACCGGAATCAACGATAAGACTTGCGCCCATCTGGACGGCTCAAGATCGAGCGATCAAATCAACGGTCAATATTGGATTATAGACCCCCCCATCCGTTCTGCCTTTAATGGAGGGGGGGGGGTCCGGGATGAGTGATAAACATAACGCAGAGATATGCAGCTCAGAAACAGGCGTGCAGATCAACGGACCAAAATGGATTTCGGACCCCCCCGGATGATCTAATTTTAATCGAAAGGGGGGGTCCGGAATGGAATCTCCCCTCTGGCGGGCCCCTCTTTGTACGTGGCATCATTTTAATGTCCCCAAGTTCCATCACCACCTGCTGTCTGACTTACCATCGTCACCACTGGACGTTTCCTTTCACTTTTCCCTGGTTGGTCACGTCCCATAACTGCTATCAGCCCCTACCCCCCTTGCGTTCGTGGCAAGCCCCTTACTATGAACTTTACCTCCAATCGATAGCCGCGACCTCTCCTGTCCGTATCCCTCAGTCATAGTCACCCTCCATCTCACCCTCAAAGTGATCCGTTGGCTATTTATTACTGGATAACCTATCATTTATCCAGCTGACCTGTCTCCCACGCCCAACCGACCCCAGTTTAAATAAAACTACCGTTATTCCCCTTACTTTCGCTATTCACCCATCGCACCAGAGAAATTCACCGCTTACTCCTCAGTTATTTTCCGCCGCCCTCATCCACAGTCAGTCGCCCCCACTAATGTTGTGTTTATTGCAGGTACTATTGCAGAAATGGCGCCAAAGTCCAAACAAGCAGAAGGAGAGGAGAATCTGTTTCTCCCGCCTCCTGTCGACCTGGACAAGATCCCACTAGTTGACAAAGACTGGTTGATCGCAGATAAAAAATGTGACTTTGATTTCTCAGACCTCCAGTCGTGGCTCAGGGAGGTTTTCCTGGACCAGAGTAATGAAATTGGACTCTGGGAGTCCAATTTACCCCTCTACCTCTTCCCTCAGATCCACCATTTTCCCGAGTTCACTCTCAAGTGTCAAGCTCACTATATTCCCGAACAAAGAGCCATCATCTCCTCATCCAGAGAGATCCTGTTCCTCATCACGCCTAAATCCATAGACCAGATGATGCAAATCCCCCGAGCCGACTCTACGTCTCCCTTCAATCTGGAAATTCTTATGGAATTGTACCAGAAAATGAAATTCCCCCAAAGAGCTCAAATATTCGAGATTTTCCTTCCCACATCCGCTCAATTCCCCTCCAAAAATCCTTCATATCCGTCCTCCATGTTCTCCACTAAGGGAAATCAGGTCATCTCATCCCTTTGTGCTTTGTTAGGATACTATTCTGATCAGTGGGTAGATGAACCCATTCTGGGTTTTCTATCCATTTTCTCCACTGATGAAAAGACCACCACCCAGTTTGACTTCAACACATTTTTGGCAGACAATATTCACGAACAGTTCATGAATTTCGGCATGGAAGCCATGTTTAGATATTCATCGAGACTAGCCTATTTGTTTGTTTTCTTCCAAGCAAACCAATTTGGCTTCTCCATGCAGAATATGGACGGAGATGGTAGACATCAGGCAGTGACAGCATGGACCTCCTTACTCAAGCACAAATCCACTGATTTAAGTTTCAAGGAATTCATTGATCAGTTCTACCACCCTGTGGTAAGCATGCTAGGTGGCAGGCCCGTGGTTCAAATAAACGACGAAGTTCAAAGGATCCTGCATCTCTCTGACAAGACAAATACCAGGGATTGGTACCTGTATCAAAATCATACCGAGATCAGAGTATACGGGTGCGAGTTGGCACTGTATAAGCTACCCAAGTATTGGCCTGTCAGAATTTTTTCTCTAGAATATATAAGGCAGATTATGAATTCAGATGATATCCATTTTGTATCATTGAAGAAAAAGCAGCAGCTTAGAATCAAGGGGCAGATTGGCTCCTTCATATGAAATAGTCATGGCGCTGGGGAAGAAGTAGACCGGATGCTGAGAGAAATGAAGTTCTTCCTGAGTTTCCCATGGCATTATGATCCATGTGGGATCATCTCAGAGATGAGGGTGAAGAACAAAACCATCCCTTACGTTCATGTGTCTAGGCATGAAATTGAGAAGTTTGCAAATCAGACAACCTAGGAGCCTAACACATTGATTGAAGTAGAACAGCAAGATCCCCCAGCCACGGTATCTCAAATAGCAATGCCACAGGTCCCAAAGGAAAAAAGGCCTCGACAAGATTTATCTCCGCCTGTCACAGAGGTATCGTCCAAAGAGTTCCAGCTGCATACTACGAGGCCTAAGACTTCGTCAGTCCCTGGCTCGACCGGGGCAAAAGAAGCCCCGCCCACCACAGTGACCAAGTCTGTTATTCCACCCTTTGGGTCGAGCCTCCATAGGGCCATAACCTCAGCAGTGACGGAGAAATATACAGATCCTCCGTTGACCACCTAGCCAGGCAAGGGGGAACCGAAGCTGAGTATCTTTCGAGAAGTATGAGCTGATAAAGAAAAAGAACCAGACCCTGACCTGCAGTACTTGCACTCAGTTTTGGAAGCAGACGTCGACTGCGCAGCATAGGCTGCTGCCTTCATTTGACACAGAAAAGGGCAGAATGCACATGGTCTCCCTCCAGGCACAGGTACCAGACCCTAAGGCGATCACTGACTACAAGAGGGCCACCTTTGAGTTTTAGACGAAGGATGTGCATCCGATCGATCAGATGGATCTGCACAAACAGACAGGGGAAATGGTTTTCTACATGCTGGCACATGCTTCTACTGCTGCTTCAAAATTACAGGTGTCCCTGAACAATGTTCAAACACAGCTCAAAATGGAGAAGATTTCATCCTTTGCAAAGGACAATAGGATCAAAACTTTGGAGGAGCTAGTCCTCAAGATCGGTCATGATCCTTCGAACGTCAAAGCAACGAAGGAAATGATAAAGAAGAAAAATGATGACATAGACTCCTTGAGAAAAGAACTGAAACTCCCGCCCACAAAGGATTTGCAGGTGAAGGAGATAGTAGAGAAAGAAGGAGAGAAAGATGAGATGCTAAAGATGCTCATGGAGCAGAATGCACAACTTAAAGAAATGGAAGCTGAGATGGAGAAGTTATTGAAGGAGAAAGAGAAACTGAAACCAATGGAAGTCATTCCATTGAATGCTATTCCAATTGCAGGAGTGAGCACAACATCGGTGATGGAAGTCCCATCCGCGACTCCATTGACATCCCAGGGAAAGACAGTCGACCTGGCTAAGTCCATGGAAAAAATGAACCTGTAGGAAATTGAGATCAGCAGGCTTAAAAAGGAGATGGAGAACCTCCAGGAACTCAAAACTTCCTTTCAGACTAGCCTCTCCAAGGAAAAGCAGGTAACAGAGCAGCTCAAGCAGGAGTTACATCAGCTCCAGAAGCAAACAGTGGCAGGAAAGACATTGGCCGAGGTTAAAGAGAGTGTATGGACAAACATCACTAAGTCCATGAATGAGATATGGCCCATGATCCAGATCATGTTTGAGCAGAACGAATTGGTCCATAGGAGCAAACAGGCCATCGAGAAGAGCAGAGTAGTATTGGGAGAAATGCCTACACAGGTGAACGAGATCATCAAGTTCCTCAATTCTAAGACCAGGGAAGAACTGGAAGAGCTGAAGATTGAAGACAGAACAAAGACCATCCTTGAGGTCAAAAGAGTTTTGACCAAGAGAGGATTGATGATTCAACTGGAAGAAAAGGTTCAGGTAATGGACTTGGGAGGACAAAGATTCTTCAACAAGATTGAGGCCCTCCAGAAGAAAGGCCTTCCTGGTCTGAAGGTGATTAATAATAAATTGATGACACTCCCAGACTACAAGAAGAGATTAGCCGAAGTGGCTAAGGACAGTTCAAAGTTTGCAGGAATACAAGGGAGCATCACCGGCAAGGAATTCCTGGATGCCCTTCAGTGGGACATCAGTATCCAACACGAGATTCGATACATATTCCTCACCAAGCCTACATTCGCCAAGTATACAGAAATGGACGAAGTGTATCGAAGACTGCTCAAAGTCAACGTGCCTAGTCATCTTAGATGGGAGGAACTCTGCGATCTGATTGATTAGAAGATGAGCTGTCCAGGTCCAGTCAGATGAAGTCGTGCAGAGGCTTCATCAATGGTCTACCCAGAAATCAGCGTGCAGTTACACCATGTCATCAAGCAGTTCCTAGAATTAGGAAATTTGTTAAATTAGTTAGGCTAAAAATAGATTTAGCACGTCCTGGTCATTTATGACAGGAACGTTTGTAATTTGGGTTATAAATACTTCACCTTTCTAAGTATTGGGGGTTGTTGATCTTCACACCCTGACGCTATCAGACTGTAAATTTTTTGAAGAGATCTTCCATTAATAAAAAGGAGGCACTTTTACAGGATTCTTGCGTGTATTCACTGGTGATGTTATTCTTTCTAAGTTGAATGTTATTCTCGCTTTGTTATCACATTGTTTTCTAAGTCTAATCTTTAAGAGTAGCGAATGTTGCAGGATTTATCTTGTATACCTTGTTTTTGACTCGAAAGGATTTTAGTGTTTTATCTTCTGGTATTTCAATAAAGAAATTCTTAACTGCTTCTTTGTTGAAATTATCTTTCTCATCTTTTCTGCTGTTCATCATTTAAACTACTAAAAGATCCAGTGATTATATTATCTCACCCTGTGAAAGTTTTTCCCTTTGCGTTTCTAGTTTGTTTTTCATATTTTCTTAAAATACAGACGCCATAGCCCAATGGATGTGTAGACTGTCTCAACCAATTTGAAAAAACACTTTGACAACAAAACCGACCTATTTCTTTACCTAGCCTAATATTTAAAATTGGAAACATAGCTAAATCAAATAGAGAGATCCCTCTCTGAAGTTGGAAGGGCTAGATCCCAGCTTCAAAAGTGGTTGGATAAAGTTACCTTTTGTAGATTTCTTCTGTTGTCAACCTCTAGGGAATTTACAGACTGCTAACATAGTGGCGACCATACTGGGGAAGAACATATAAAATCTATAATTTCACATTTTGTTTGCCCTAAAAAGAAATTTTGTTCCTGGAATATTGCAACTTTGAGAAGAAAGTAATGTTTAGAGGTTGATTAAACTTTGTACATATTATTTTCAGACTCACAAAACTAAAAAGTATATATATATAAATCAAAAAGAAATCTGGCTCCTAAGAAAGTTTATACTCGATCTCATCCAGACCTAGAACCTGCAATAGTGACAGATAACCTAGAACAGTTACTCAGGAAAAAGACCTTAGCTGAAGGCTCAGTGAGTCATATTCCCCTTCATAAGTCTCTTTCCTTTTCAGGGAAGCCCATTACCTTGCAAAACCCTGACCTTGACACCTTTTCACAACAAATCTTGGTTAGAACACGGTCCGATAGTTTTGTGACTAGGATCATTTTCGAACAAACCATTTTTCAACCTTGAACCCCTAAAGTTATATCTCCTACAACTAAACCACAAGTCACTTCCTCAGTGCTATCCAGTCCCTCCTCGTCCTCGTCTTCAACCACTACCTCACCGATCATCCAGTCTGTTATCCCACCTCCTCCGCACATCATGGCAGCTCAATACGCTCCCTTGGTGATGGCTGCACCTCTTCATGCCATGCCCCAAGACTACCAAACGAGACTTCCACAGTTCGATGCAACAATACCTTTGAGCGCACAACAACACGTAGATAAAATGAATGATTATTATGATCTACATGAAGTAGATGAAGTTGACGTTCAAATGAGATTGTTTGCCTAGATTTTGACAGGTGACGTTAAAAATTGGTACAAAGGGTTGCGCGCCGCCTCGGTCCTTGACCTTACCACATTCCAAAGGATTTTTCTAGACAGATGGGAGGTAAAGAAAAATCCTCTGCAAATTTTGTCAGAATACGAGAATATCAGAAGAAATCAAGGTGAGACAGTACAAGATTACTGCACTCGTTTCAATAACCTGTACAACGCAATTCCAGCTAAAATCAAACCTCCACAGGGTTTGGCATTGATAAAATTCCTTGATGGTTTTGACGCTGACATGTCATACCAACTAAGGGAAAGAAATTCTACCACCCTGGAAGACATGCAAAAAAGTGCAATAAGTGTAGAGGCTAATTTATTGGCAAAAAGGGCACGTCAGAGGTCAGAGAGGAGAGTCACAATAAAGAAGAACCTTCCACGTCAACCTCAGATTCCAAATTGGATTCTTTGGACAGAGTAATGGAAAGAATGATGGAAAGACTTATTGTGTCAGACAGAAACCCTCCAAGAGAAAATCCACTAGCTCCTCAGGTTCGGAACCCTAACTTTAGGAGAAACCCTCCTCAAATCAGACAGAGAAATCCTAGGGATCAAAGAGAGAAGAGGGGTCCAGATCAATAGATCCAACCTCCCCTACAAAAAAATTATGCTGACGAAGGGGAGGAAGTGATTGAGGAATTGGAGGATACTCACATAAATCTCATGGGCATTCATGATAATGAAGCTATTTTCCTTACCCAGGAAGAGCAAGAACTTTTTCTTCTCAATCAAACAAAAGTAAGTGAAGAAGATGAAGATGAAGAACAACATGCATTCGAAAATGCCATTTTGGAGGTACATCGGAAGTATAATCTACGGAGTAAAAAGATAGAAGGGAGTTCCCCAAAAAAGATAATTGAAACAAAGAAGGTAGTCGAAACCAAGAAGGCCTCTGAGCCATCTGTCGAGAAGATTCCTGAGAAGAGTACTGCCGAAGTTCCCGTGAAGAAAAACCTTACTATTCTAAAAAGATCGTCACATCCCAAGGTTTCACCTGTTAATCCACCAAGTACTTCTGGATAGAAAAGCCTGGTGGACAAACCATAATTGATGAGCCAAGATAGAGCTCCTACACCCTTCAGCTTTGAGGGGGAATTGGCCAAAGTAAAAATTCCCATCCCACTTTCTGAGTTGATGAACAAAGACATTTATCGTTCATAGGTGATTAAAGCACTGAGCATTGAACCTGACATAGGCACAAAGGCCTTAACCATTGGATCAACAAATCATTCAGACACTGTGAACCTCACTGATGATCAACCCAAACTTCTGTTCGGACCTGAAGTAGATGGTCGAGATGATACTGGTGATGTCGCTTCGTTTTACATCAGTCTAAACATACATGACCTGATCTTGCATAACGCTATGCTGGATTCGGGTGCTTCCCACAATCTGACGCCTAAAGCAGTAATGGAGAAACTGGGACTGGAGGTCACCAGTCCTTACAAGGATTTACACTCATTTGACTCCAGTAAAGTTAGATGTATTGGTTTGATTAAGGACATATGTATCACCCTGGTTCATATTCCTGCAAAGAGCATGGTCATGGATGTGGTAGTTGCAGACATCCCTCCAAAGTATGGAATTTTTCTATCCTGGTCTTGGGGGGATAAGTTGAGGGGTACCCTGTAGCTAGATATGTCTTATGCCACTATCCCAGTTTTTGGGCAACAAAGAAGGCTATACAGAGAAACATTGATGAAGTACATGGTCAGTAGCCAAGAAAAGCCGCACAACTATCCTCTCTACTCCACGCATTTCGACCTGGATTCTTTTATCTTGTATAATGATGGTGAAACAGGAGAGCAAGACACTCAGCTGGGAGAGGATACATCGAGTCAGGATGAAGGCCAAGAGACCATTGAGGGAGCAAGGATGAAAAAAGTAATAACTGAAGATCTACCGGTAGATTTCTGGAGCATGGATTTTGACGGAGCAGTAAGCAAGGAAGGAGCTGGAGCAGGAGTCTGGCTGCATAATCACAAAAATAGGTATTCAGAAAACCATTCTTACAAGTTAAATTTCCAATGCACAAACAATATTACCGAGTATGAAGCCTTGATGCTCGGTCTGAAGATTTTGAAAAGATCAATCGATATGTCTTTATACCAGCTGGTCTATGGCACAGAGGCAGTTTTCCCCACTTCTTTAGGAGTCCCTGTCATGAAGTTTCTTCAATATGTACAAGCTGAGCCAAATGACTCACAAAGAAGGATCAACCAGATGATCCATTTGCATCAATCTAGGGAAGAAGTTTTCAACAAGACTCAGGTAATCCAAGAAAACATCAAGAAGATTTTTGACAAAAGAACCAAGGAAGATGATTTTGAGCTAGGATATTTGGTGCTGAGATGGGACGCAAGGAATGAAGACAAGGGAAAGCATGGAAAATTTGACAGTCTATGGAGAGGACCATACATGATCCAACCTTTCAAGGGAAACAATGCTTTCTTGCTAAACAATGCTGATGGGACATATCTGCTAGGAGGACCTGTAAATGGAAGAATGCTGAAACATTATGTGCCACCTCAGTAGAGATTCAAGTTTTCACTCTCCATTGTACATACCATTTTTATTTTTTATTTTTCACCTGCATTTTCTGAGTGAAGAACATTAGTTAGTTGGTTGAAGCCCAAAGAGAAGGCCCTAATCTGCTGACCACTGTTTTTCCAATTTTTGAGAATAAAACCGACAAAGGCTACTAGGCAGAAATTTTCAGAATGGCAGGAACCAGGATTCTTGGCACTTTACAGGGCAAGTACCATCCCTAGGTGGAGCCGCTGTTATCACCCTATAAGTTATAGGATCAACTGGTGACTAGGATATTATCTGTCTCTAGTGTTTTTGTTGACAAATGATTTTTCATTCTGCAAATAATTTGAAAGAAAAAGAAAAAAAAAGAAAAAAAAAAAAGAAAAAAAAAAAGAAAAAAAAAAAAAAGAAAACAGAAAAGAAAAGAAAAAAAAAAAAGAAAGAAAAGAAAAGAATAAGAGGGCATAAAATAATTTCAATAAAATCCCCATGCAATAATAATAACTTGGTCCATACCTTTCAAGCATGGCCAAGTTCTTTTTAAATTTGATGTTGATAGGATAGTGAATGAAGTTGGCTAAACAATTTAATGTTAGCCAAATTGTCTAGGTTAGGTTAGTGAATAAATCTGGCCAGACTGTCTAATCCTGGTCAGATAGCCCCAGGGTAGAGTAATTTCTTAACCCAACAGTCTAATCTGGGTTAACTGTCATAGGAAACTAAGTTAGAACATAGGTTAGTTTCATTGTTGCTTCATTTCAATAAGAACCAATTTGATGTAAGTGGGGCACCATGTTTCAGATGCTTAAAAGATCGTTTGCCTAACACCTTGGTGGTGTCTACTTGGAAAACCTTGGAAAAACCCATACAAAAGCATTTATCCTAAGTTTTTCCCTGACGCATGTGTTTTCCGCTCCCCACTTAGGCTCCCTGCACATATCAATGGTCCTGATCGTGGCGCCCAGATCTATGGTGTACAGAGCATTCCAGACCCCCCCGACCATTCTGCTTTTAACCCCGGGGGGGGGGTCCAGAATCAACGATAAGACTTGCACCCATCTGGATGGATCAAGATCGAGTGCTCAAATCAATGGTCAATATTGGATTCCAGACCCCCCTATCCATTCTTCCTTTAATGGAGGGGGGGGGGGGTCCGGAATAAGTGATAAACATAGTGCAGAGATCCGTGGCTCAGAAACATGCGCGCAGATCAACGACCCAAAATGGATTTCAGACCCCCCCAAATGATTTTCTTTTAACCGAAGGGGGGGGGTTCGGAATGGAATCTTCCCTCTGGCGGGCCCCTCTTTGTACGTGGCATCATTTTAATGGCCCCAAGTTCCATCACCACCTGTTGTTTGACTTACCATCATCACCACTGGACGTCACCTTCCAATTTTCCCGAGTTGGTCGCGTCCCATAACTCCTGTCAGTCCCTACCCCCCTTTCATTTGTGGCAAGCCCCTTACTATGAATTTTACCTCCAATCGATAGCCTCCACGTCACCCGTCTGTATCCCTCAGTCACAGTCACCCGCCATCTCACCCTCAAAGTGATCCGTTGGCCATTTATTACTGGATAACTTATCCGTTATCCAGCTGACCTGTCTCCCGCGCCCAACCGACCCCAGTTTAAATAAAACTACCGTTATTCCCCTTACTTTCTCTATTCACCCATCGCACCAGAGAAATTCACCACTTACTCCTCAGTTATTTTTCGTCGCCCTCATCCACAATCAATCGCCCCCACTAACGTTGTGTTTATTGCAGGTACTGTTGTAGAAATGGTGCCAAAGTCCAAACAAGCAGAAGGAGAGGAGAATCCATTTCTCCCGCCTCCTGTCGACCTGGACAAGATCCCACTGGTTGATAAAGACTGGTTGATCGTATATACAAAATGTGACTTTGATTTCTCAGACCTCCAGTCGTGGCTCAGGGAGGTTTTCCTGGACAAGAGTGATGAAATTGGACTCTAGGAGTCCAATTTACCCCTCTACCTCTTCCCTCAGATCCACCATTTTCCCGAGTTCGCTCTCAAGTGTCAAGCTCACTATATTCCCGAACAAAGAGCCGTCATCTCCTCGCCCAGAGATATCCTGTTCCTCATCACGCCCGAATCCATAGACCAGATGATGCAAATACCCCGAGCCGACTCTGCGTCTCCCTTCAATCTGGAAATTCTTATGGAATTGTACCATAAAATGACATTCCCTCAAAGAGCTCAAATATTCAAGCTTTTCCTTCCCACATCCACTCAATTCCCCTCCACAAATCCTCCGTATCTGTCTTCCATGTTCTCCACTAAGGGAAATCAGGTCATCTCATTCCTTTTTGCTTTGTTAGGATACTATTCTGATCAGTGGGTAGATGAACCCATTCTGGGTTTTCTATCCATTTTCTCGACTGATGAAAAGACCACCACCCAGTTTGACTTCAACACATTTTTGGCAGACAATATTCACGAACAGTTCGTGAATTTTGGCATGGAAGGCATGTTTAGATATTCATCGATACTAGCCTATTTGTTCGTTTTCTTCCAAGTAGACCAATTTGGCTTCTCCATGCAGAAGATGGACAAAGATGGTAGACCTCAGGCAGTGACATCATGGACCTCCTTACTCAAGCACAACTCCACTGATTTCAGTTTCAAGGAGTTCATTGATCAGTTCTACCACCCTGTGGTAAGCATTCTAGGTGGCAGGCCCGAGCCTCGAATAAATGACGAAGTTCAAAGGATCCTGCATCTCTCTCACAACACAAAGACCAGGGATTGGTACCTGTATCAAAATCATACCGAGATCAGAGTATATGGGTGCGAGTTGGCACCGTATAAGATGCCCAAGTATTTGCCTGTCAGAATATTTGCTCTAGAATATATAAGGAAAATTATGAATTCAGATGATATCCATTTTGTATCATTGAAGAAAAAGCAGCAGCTTAGAATCAAGGGGCAGATTGGCTCCTTCATCTGCAATAGTCGTGGCACTGGGGAAGAAGCAAACCGGATGCTGAGAGAAATGAATTTCTTCCTGAGTTTCCCATGACATTATGATCCATGTGGGATCATATCAGAGATGAGGGTGAAGAACAAAAACATCCCTTACATTCATGTGTCTAGGCCTGGAATTGAGAAGTTTGCAAATCAGACAACCTGGGAGCCTAACACATTGATTGAAGTAGAAAAACAAGATTCCCCAGCCATGGTATCTCAAACAACAATGCCACAGGTCCCGAAGGAAAAAAGGCCTCGACAAGATTTATCTCCACCTGTCACGGAGGTATCATCCGAAGAGTTCTAGCTGCATACTAAGAGGCCTAAGACTTCGTCAGTCCCTCGCTTGACCGGGGAAAAAGAAGCCCTGCCCACCACAGTGACCAAGTCTATTATTCCACCCTTCAGGTCAAGCCTCCATAGGGCCATAACCTCAGCAGTGATGGAGAAATCTACAGATCCTCCGTTGACCACCCAGCCAGGCAAGGGGGACCGAAGCTGAGTATCTTCGAGAAGTATGAGTTGATAAAGAAAAAGAACCAGACCCTGACCAATAATACTTGCGCTCAGTTTTGGAAGAAAACATCGACTGCGCAACATAGACTGCTGTCTACATTTGACACAGAAAAGGGAATAATGCAGATAGCCTTCCTCCAGGCACAGGTACCAGACCCCAAGGCGATCAGTGACTACAAGAGGGCCACCTTCAAGTTTCAGATGAAGGACATGCATTCTACCGATTAGATGGATCTGCACAAATAGATAGGGGAAATGGTTTTCTACACGCTGGCACATGCTTCTACTGCTACTTCAAAATTACAGGTGTCCCTGAACAATGTTCAAACATAGCTCAAAATGGAGAAGATTTCATCCTTTACAAAGGACATTAGGATCAAAACTTTGGAGGAGTTGGTCCTCAAGATCGGTTATGATCCTTCGAACGTCAAAGCAACGGAGGAAATGATAAAGAAGAAAAATGATGACATAGCCTCCTTGAGAAAACAACTGAAACTTCCGCCCACAGAGGATTTGTAGGCAAAGGAGATAGCAGAGAAAGAAGGAGAGAAAGATGAGATGCTAAAGATGCTCATGGAGCAGAATGCACAACTTAAAGAAATGGAAGCTGAGATGGAGAAGTTATTGAATGAGAAAGAGCAACTGAAACCAATGGAAGTCATTCCATTGACTGTTATTCCAATTGCAGGAGTGAGCACAACATCGATGACGGAAGTCCCATCCACGAATCCATTGACATCCCAGGAAAAGACAATCGACCTGGCTAAGTCCATGGAAAAAATGAACCTGCAGGAAACTGACATCAGCAGGATGAAAAAGGAGATGGAGAACCTCCAGGAACTCAAAAATTCCTTTCAGACCAGCCTTTCCAAGGAAAAGCAGGTAACAGAGCAGCTCAAGCAGGAGCTACAACAGCTCCAGAAGAAAACAGTGGCAGGAAAGACATTGGCTGAGGTTAAAGAGAGTGTATGGACAGACATCACTAAGTCCATGAATGAGATATGGCCCATGATCCAGATCATGTTTGAGCAGAAAGAATTGGTCCAGAGGAGCAAACATGCCATTGAGAAGATCAGAGTAGAATTGGGAGAAATTCCTACACAGGTGAACAAGATCATCAAGTTCCTCAATTCTAAGACCAGGGAAGAACTGGAAGAGCTGAAGATTGAAGATAGAACAAAGACCATCCTTGAGGTCAAAAGAGTTTTGACCAAGAGAGGATTGATTCTTCAGCTGGAAGAAAAGGTTCAGGTAATGGACCTGGGGGTACAAAGATTCTTTAGCAAGATTGAGGCCCTCCAGAAGAAAGGCCTTCCTAGTCTGAAGGTGATCAATGATAAATTGATGACACTCCCAGACTACAAGAAGAGATTAGCCGAAGTGGCTAAGGACAGTTCAAAGTTTGTAGGCATACAAGGGAGCATCACTGATAAGGCATTCCTGGATGCCCTTTAGTGGGACATCAGTATCCAACACGAGATTCGATACATATTCCTCACCAAGCCTACATTCGCCAAGTATATAGAAATGGACGAAGTGTATCAAAGTCTGCTCAAAGTCAACGTGCCCAGTCATCTTAGATGGGAGGAACTCTGCAATCTGATTGATTAGCAGATGAGATGTCCAGGTCCAGTCAACCGTCTAGTTAGATGAATTCGTGTAGAGGCTTCATCAACGGTCTACCTAGAAATTAGCGTGCAGTTACACCATGTCATCAAGCAGTTCCTAGATTTAGAAAATTTGTTAAATTAGTTAGGCTAAAAATAGATTTAGCACGTCCTGGTCATTTATGACAGGAACGTTTGTAATTTGAGTTATAAATACTTCACCTTTCGAAGTATTGAGGGTTGTTGATCTTCACACCCTGACGCTATCAGACTGTAACATTTTTGAAGAGATCTTCCATTAATAAAAAGGAGGCACTTTTACAGGATTCTTGCGTGTATTCACTGGTGATGTTATTCTTTCTAAGTTGAATGTTATTCTTGCTTTGTTATCACATTGTTTTCTAAGTCTAATCTTTAAGAGTAGCGAATGTTGCAGGATTTATCTCGTATACCCTGTTTCTGACTCGAAAGGATTTTAGTGTTTTATCTTCTGGTATTTCAATAAAGAAATTCTTAACTGCTTCTTTGTTGAAATTATCTTTCTCATCTTTTCTGCTGTTCATCATTTAAACTACTAAAAGATCCAGTGATTATATTATCTCGCCCTGTGAAAGTTTTTCCCTTTGCGTTTTTGGTTTGTTTTTCATATTTTATTAAAATACAGACCCCATAGCCCAATGGATGTGTAGATTGTCTCAACCAATTCGAAAAAACACTTTGACAAAAAAACCGACCTATTTCTTTACCTAGCCTAATATTTAAAATTGGAAACATAGCTAAATCAAATAGAGAGATCCCTCTTTGAAGTTGGAAGGGCTAGATCCCAGCTTCAAAAGTGGTTGGATAAAGTTACCTTTTGTAGATTTCTTCTGTTGTCAACCTCTAGGGAATTGACAGAGTGCTAACATGTTTAACATGGTTCACCCAACTTGGCTTACATCCACAATGGATGTCTTCTTATATTAGTCATTGATAATATTCTTACAGTTGCGCACTGCACTACAAAATATGCAACAATAATATTACCCAAACCTTCCTATCCAATATGTTGCAATGCGAGCTCACTCCTCAGTCATACCTCAAAACTTCCTCCAATGCTTGACTCAACTTACCCCAGAATCACTAAGAGCTTCTCACATGTCGAACCCCTTCTACCCCAAACCCATTACATATTTATACATCAAAATAGGGCTAATCCCATTACAATGTGGACAAAATGTCCCAAAATCCTAATTACTTTATACCTTTTGCGGGATACTCCATCACGCTTCCTCCTATCGCACGCTTTGACTCCTTAAAGTCGCTCCTGTCATGTTCTCTGGTCCATCTTCTAACTGTTTTTTATTCTTTGAATTATTATGGCATATATCCCAAAACTTATCCAAAATTCCTATCCAACAATACTATAGACCCCATAATTCTAAAGAGGACATTTTTAGAATGTATCAACAAGAGGATGAGAGTCTAGAAGATTACCTGGAGGGATTTTTGTATAATATACAAAAATCAAAACATAGTACTATAAACCTTGATCTTACTCATGCTATATTTATGAAAGGACTTCTAGATGAATACACATATGTTATTAATCTAATGGGTTCTAGGGATATCTCTTCTTTACCATTTGATCAAATTTGTGAGATGTTTAGAAAATACTCCAGAGGGAAAGGAAAAGTGGGAAAAAGTCAAAGGGATGCTCTCTCAAAAGTGACAAAAACTATAGCAGGGAGCATTACTAAAACATAATTTGGCAATTTACTAGAAAAATTCAAGATTGAACTTATGGGTACATTATCCTCCCAATTCGATGCTTTTAACACTAAGAAAAGACAACAAGAAGAAACTGCAACTTTAGCGTTTTTTTGTCCTGATTGTAGAAAAAAGTGTCCAAAGAATGAGTCTCCACTAAAGAGTATTAAAGTTTGTGGAATTTGTGAAAAATACCATGCGACAGAAAATTGTTCCTCACTGATCGTGTTAAAATCAATGCATACAAAATATAATGAAGCATCAAAGGAACTCTACAAAATTGCACCATGTAGACCTTGGAAGCCACAGACATGTATGTTTTAGGATCCCTCTCAAAATTTTCTGCATTTCCTACTCAGAATTCTGCACAAACAACTTGGAATTCTCCCATGCCATGGAAATCATGGTCTGCACAAAAAAACTTCGATCAACCTTATCAACAAAATTGGAGAGCCAACAATATCGGTAATCAACCATATTATAATTTTCAACAATATTAACCTCAATATCAACCACAACAATCTTATTCACAACCCTCTTATCCACACCAATCTTATCAACAACATTTTTATCCTCAACAACAACCATTTCCACAATACCCCACACATGTACAACAACCATTTCCATCAATTCCACCACTGCCTCAATTAACTCAATCTCAACCTCTACAACTTACTTCAACTCAATAACCACCATGACATACCTCAATTCCTTCTCTATCTATAGAAAATCCAAATAATAAAAAAGACAAAACATTCTACAATGCTGAAGTGAATACTTTTCCCACTTACGTTATCACTCTTGTAGTATTACAAGAATTTCCTCAATACTTATAGGAATTTTTTGCACAATTATAGGAATTTCCTACACCGTTACATGAAATCAATTTATGCTCAGGTAGATTAATAAATCCAAAGTCACCTATAATAACTGAAGAATAAGTAGAGGAAAAATCGCCAGATAAAAATAAAGCAACAATTGAACACTTAGTCAATCCACAAGAAAAAAATCAAGAACCAAAACCTGCACCCTTTCCTGAGCGAGTACTTGTAGAAAAACAAGAAAAATAGAGATTTTACTTGAAATTGATATCTTGGAAGAATTGAAAAATATCTGTATAAAAATTCTCTTATTGCAGGCCATTAAAGAGATTCCAATATATGAAAAAATAGTAAGGGAAATATGCAATAAAAATACTGCTAGAAAAAGAAAGGATCCACAAATTGGACATTTTTCAAGCTTGATAACTACCAAACCAATCTCAGAAAAGTATGTTGACCCAGGCATACCAGTCGTTACAACATCTGTCAATAATCTTTGCATACCAAATACACATTGATTTAGGTGCTGCAATAAACATAATGACACTGGAAACCATGAAAAATATCAACATTGAAAATTGAAAATATCATACTTACACCTATGGTTCTAGAGCTAGAAGATAGATTGAAGATAAAACCTAAGGGTATAATTGAATATGTTATTTTTTCACTTGACTCATGGAATTACCCAGTATACTTTATGATTCTCCAACCAAAGTATGGCCTAGAAGGAAATTCATTGATACTAGGTAGACCATGGTTGGCAACAACTGACACATACATTGGTTATCATTCAGGAAACATGACAATAACAAATGGTTTTGAGGTAAAAAAAATTAAACTCTACCCCAAAACTAAATCAGTCAATGAGTTGGAGAAAATTAAATGGCTTGAGGACACAAATACAAAAAATAAAATAATCCAGCATATTTTAACAATTGCTCAAGCTCTAAACATCAAAGAAAATAAAGATGACAATCACTTCAATCTTTGCATATATTATCCTGATTCTCCTCTATATTTTAGGGTAATACATCATCAAATTCTAAATCAAAATATGAACAAGATTCATCATCAAATATTGAACAAATTTCTACAATGAATTCTAAGAAAATTTCTATTGATTTTCTATAAGGAAACCATAGATAGCTTGACATATTTGTTTGATTCTATATTTACTGTAAATACTGTATCTAATTCCTGGAAAGAACCCAAACATTAACTTTGATCTTGATGAATCACAACAAAAAAAAAATTAATTTTTGTATTGCAGAAATATTCTAAAGCCTTTGTTTGGGAATACACTGATATGAAAGGTATTCATCCAATTATTTTCACTCACCACATATACATCCAGGAAAAATTCATACCAGTTCAACAACCACAAAGATGAATGAACCCAGGCTTAAAAAATATTGTAAAAGAGGAGCTACAAAAACTATTAGATGTAGGATTCATCTACCCTATATTAGACACCAAATGGGTTTCACCCTTGGTTATAGTTCCCAAGAAAAGTAATAAATGTTGGGTATGTGTAGATTACTGAGAACTCAACAAGGCCACATTAAAATATAACTTCCCTCTCCCTTTCATTGACCAATTCCTGGACACATTGGCTGGAAATAAATATTTTTCTTTCCTTGATGGTTTCAGTTCTTATAAACAAACAAAAATAACACCTGAAGATCAAGACAAAATGACATTCACTTGTCCTTGGGGAACCTATTCCTACAAAGTATTTCTCTTTGGAATCTATAATTCACTAGCCACCTTTCAAAGGGTAGTCTTGGACATTTTTGTTGATTTGGTAGATGATTGTGCAGTCATGTATATGGATGACTTTTCAGTTTATGAAGATACTTTTGAGGAGGCTTTAGAGAACTTGGAATTTTTTTTAAATAGATTCCAAGAAACACGCCTTGCTCTAAGCAATGAATTTTGTTTTATGATGTGTACTGAAGGTATTGTGCTTGGTTATCATATTTCAGCTACAGGTATTAAGGTAGATCTGACAAAGATTGTGGTTATTGTCAATTTACCCTCTCGATCCATTCAAAAGGATGTGAGGATATTCCTTGGTCATGCAGGGTAATATAGATGATTCATCATAAATTTCACTAAAATTACATCTCCCTTATTCAAGTTATTAGCAAAATATGTTGAATTTTACTGGGACACTAACTACCAAGTTGCCTTTAATGCATTAAAATAAAAAAAATCTACAACCCCAGTATTGAGATGCCCCAATTGGACATTTCCTTTTCACATATCTACAGATTCCTCTGAGACAACAATAGGAGTGGTTTTGGGACAAAAAGAAAACCAATAATGTTTTGCAATTTATTTTGTTAGCAAAAACATAACTCCCGTTGAACAAAATTATACTGTTACTGAAAAGGAGTTTTTGGCAGTTATCTATGCAATAAACAAATTTTGGCATTACATTACAAGATATGAGATTTTTGTGCACACAGACCATTCCACCAGCATATACCTTATGAATAAATCCATAACCAATGGAAGGATAACAAGATGGATTCTTCTCTTACAAGAATTCAATATCACAGTGTTAGACATGCCGAGAAGGGAAAATATGGTAGTAGATTTCGTTTCTCGAATCAATAATCCCGGTGAGACCTTTCCTATAATTGATACATTTCCTGATGAAAATTTATTTGCAGTTTCTATTAAGACTCCATGGTTTGCTGACATTGCAAATTATTTGTCTATAGGGACATTTCCACCACACTTTTTGACAAAATAAAAATGAAAGGTTATTAGGAAAAGTGACAAATATTGTTCGATTGGAGGAGACCTCTTCTACATAGGAGAAAATTTGATCATCCGTTGATGTGTTAGAGAGGATGAAATGTTTGGAATTTTGAAGGATTTTCATGATGATCCTTACGGTGGACACTTTTCCGACAAAAGGACAACTTATAAGATTCTTTAGTTGGGGTACTATTGACCCTCAATTTTTAAAGATGCCAAACAATATGTGAGGATCTACAACAATTTTGAAAGGATGGGGCGTCCCACTGTATCCAATGAGATGCCACTTTTGCCTTACATCAACATAGAACCGTTTGAGAAATGGGATTTATATTTCGTAGGGACCATAAATCCACCGTAAAAAAGGAAAAGATACATTTTCGTTTTCATTGACTATGTCACTAAATGGGTAGAAGCAAAAGATCTACCACATTCCACTCAACAACCAGTAGTAAATTTTATTTTTGAAGATATTTTTGTTCGATTTGGAGTACCTAGGGAGATTGTTACTGACAAGGGGGTACAATTCACCTCAAAATCAGTTCAGTCCATTGTGCAACAATATAAAATCATACACAAGAAGTCCATGCCATATCATCCACAGGATAATGACTAAGTGGAATCAAAAAATAAGGTTTTAGAAGGGATTTTGACAAAAACAGTTCAACTTCATCGAGCAAATTGGATAGAGAAACTCCCGGAATCCTTGTGGGAATACATAACTACATGGAAAAATTCCATAGGTTTCACCACTCATGAGTTAGTATATGGAAAGAAGGTACTCCTACGCATTGAATTTGAGTTGAAAACTTATAAAATTGCATCAGAATTAGATTAAATTTTTCAAAATATCTACATCAACGAGTTCTACAATTGAATGAGCTAGATGAAATTGGCCAAGATGCACTGTAGAAAACCATTCTTATACAGGAGCAACAAGAAAAATGACACGAAAATTTTATTAATAAGAAGCAATTTAAAGCCGATGATTGGGACTTGCTTTTTGATTCAAATTTAAAAAAAAGAGGTAAGTTTAGCACCCACTGCCTAAGCCCTTATGAAATTGATACAATGTTTGACAATGGATTTGTGAGAATCAAAACCATTGATGGTTCAGGAATCACGTTTGTGGTAAATGGACATAGACTAAAATTCTACAACAAGCCAATGTCCAAAGATGAATTTTTTTCCAGATTACTTCAACAATCCAAGATGGAAGTCCTGAGTAAGGAGGATAACTCTTCTACTCCTCTTTCATCTTGAATTTTACCTTCTTAAAAAT